>JAACNH010001816.1:0-56000 GCA_019447015.1 Hymenochirus boettgeri
GAACTTTTATTGTTTTTGATCACACCAATTGCCATTTTTCCATCAACCTCAAACTGGAATATGTATTTATTTATTGTTATTTTTTTTCTCTTCCCCTGGACAGTCTTGGTCTTTGTAATGGGCAAGAAGGAGTCCATGGAGGCGGCTTGAAAAAAGGCATACGCACTGGCAAAATACTTGAGAGATATGGGATTTTAGTTAGATTGACTTGTAATCTAGGGGGTAAAAAAACAATAATATTGCTATTAAACTTTCCTTTGTGAATAAGGCATTCCTTAGTCTGGAATTTTATTAGCAATGCCACGGTGATGAAGCTGTGTCTCCTTTGTATCCCTGGTTTTAGTGGGGAAAGTTGTCCTCCTTTTATTTTATGTTTCCCACCCTGCTTTTAATTCTGGATCTTTGTGTATTCAAGCACTGTTTTTTTATGACAAATGGCTCCCTATAGGCACCCCAAAACATTTCACCAGCTTCATTACTGAGCAGCATTTTTATTTCTTATGGTACTTTTCATATCTTTTCTTCTTAAATTTAACCTGTACTTCAAATTGTCACAAATCGTCATCTGCAAATATTCATGCAGTCCCAGTTATAGAAAATGTTTGTAAAACAATTTGAAGATAGTGGATGGATTGTTATTGCCCTGTGATTCCAGAGCGTTCTGAATGTTGTATTTGAAGAATCTGGCATGAAAGGGTTTTGAATTAAGCATAAGCTCTTAATTCTGCAAGTATAGAAATTTAGCAGTGTGCTGTCTGCAGTAAATAGAGAATGAATGGCACTTAATGTATCAAATATTGACATTTTTGTAAATTTAAGTCTGAAAACTTGTCTCTTCTTAGTGATAATTCTTTAAAACAGTATTTTAAGTGTCCATGTTCAAAATGATACAAAGCTAGCTTTATTTAATTAATGTATTAAGGGCTTACTCTTATTCATCTGCTATGGACAGATATGCCATAAAATGCACTCAACTGTTTATTTGTGTATTTTCTTATAATACTGTTTAAAAGAAATATATGTTGCTTTTGTTGTGGAGGTGAATACACCACTTTACCTTGTTCTTTTGCAAGGTATGTATGTGTCATTTGATCTAGCAAATTCTCCTGGTTGACATTTTTCAAGTCCTCTGCCTAGTAAAAACTTTGTTTTGTCAGCAAGATTGCAGACCCATGGGCTTTAGAAATGGGGATGAGCTCCTATTAGAATATAAATAACAACCATTTCATTGATGCCTTTTTAGCAGATTAACGCTATCTGTCACTACGTAGTCTTCCTTTTCTCAAATAAGGCAAAACACTAACTTCTACCACACACCACACTACAAACCGTTACTCCCCCCCCCCCCCCCCCCCAAACACGAATGTTTATTTTAATATCTGAGCTTTTACGAGGGCCCCTCGCGTCTCTTGGTGGGCTGCATACTACAAATCTGTCATTTCTTAGTGTTACTTTCTGTAATGCTTGTGAGAGCACACGTGTGCAATATAAAATTTACTTTTTCCAGAGTAATTTTATTGCCAATTTTTAAAGCCACCTTTGCTAAAAATATTTTTTAGCAGAAAAAACCCTGCCTATTAAATTATCTTGTATGAATATGGTGGCCAGGATTGCAGGACACATATATTTTTTTAAGGAGTTAAAAAGTAAAAATTGCAATGCAGAAAAATTTGCTTTAGGACGGCCAGTGATCAACAGAATCGTACTTCACACCAATCAGAACATTATCACATTGGAGTCTGCTCACAGTGATCTAAATTTTAAAATCGTTCTAGCAGAATGTCTATACACAAATGCCACTTGTGTTTTAGCATAAATTTCTGTTGTAGTAAGATTAACACTGGAGCGAAATAGATTTTACTGCTGCAGCGAAGAAAGCAAAATAATGCAAACAAATTGTCATAGTATTCACAAGCTTTTGCAGTACATTCACATCCACTTCATAATTAAGTTAAAGCCATCTTAGAAACTTGGATCTTGAATTAAATGCAAGTTTTAGAGCTGGAAGCAAGTGTGTATGCAAACTAAACCACTCGTATGTAACAGTGGAATATTTTCCATCCTTCATTTATGAGGACTATTTTGTACACAGGTACACACCTAAGCTAAGGGAATCATGAAACTATAGCACCAATGCAATAATGTATAAGTGTTGTGGTGTTTTAATTCCTTCATAGGACCAATTGCAGCTGATGTTTTTCCAAGCATTTACAGGCTTGTGTCTATCGCCTTCAGTTTCGATAGTCAAATCCTGTTTATATGTGGTTTTGCTGCTGAATCATCATTAAACAATGGTGTTTGCAATAGGGCTGCTAAAAATAACAAAATGTAATGACATTTGTTGGACCCTAAGAATGCTGCAGCACTTGTTTGGTTCCTTCTGTTGTATGATTTAAAAAATTTTAACCTAATGTCAGCTAAAATGCTTCTTGTGCTGTTTTTACTAAACTAAATGTGGATAGCTGGTGATGTGTTCCTAGAATGACCATGGCTGTTATGTGATGGCTTTGTTTTTTTTGTTATTTTTTGTGCCATATGACACTTACAAAATGAGATGTATTTTTAAAACTGACATAAAGGTTTCTTTTGAAAACGGCACTTGTAAAAACATATAGTAATTTGCTTCTGTTTTGGGTCTTTTGTATCAAGTACAAATTTGACATTTTTTAATTTGTCCATCTTTTCCTGCACTTTGTTACATTCTGGGATACGTTCCTACTCATCGATTTTAATATGCATTTAAGAAAATGCCATACACTATTAAAACACCCTTGTTTACAGAACAGATGAATTAATTTATTCCAACAACCAACTGCTTGTCTTTAGACTTTATTTTTTGCTTCTTTTAGTAAATCAAAACTTCTACAAAAAGGCTACCAGTGGCAAAGGAATAATATTTGGGGGTTCTGGTAGATGAACAGAAGATTAGCTGTTGCAAACAAGCCAGTAGCACGGCTAGAGCTAGCAAGATATTCAGGTTTATTCATAAAAGTTCTTATCGTTTAAAATGGTGCTAATTTTGCCCCAACCAATCGGATGTCGCTTTCAAATGTTACATAAGATCTGATTGGTTGGGGCAAAATAGCACTATTTTAAACGTAAGAACTTTTATTGAATCTCCCTGATTGTCTTGTATAAGAAGAGGTAGATTTCAAGAGAGAAAAATATATTCTCCTCTTTACAAGGCACTGGTAAGGCCTCATTTGGAATATGCAGTGCAGTTTTTTGAATCCCATATACAAAGGGACATCTTGGAAATTGAGGCAGTTCGAGAAGTGGCAACTAAAAATATAGTGGATATGCACGCCCAACTGTAATTATAAGGATAGGAGAGGTCACAAGGAGTTCCGTACATATAAACACGAGGCCACAGGGCATGAACTCCAGGTGACTTCTAATATCCCTTTAATTTATAGTTCGGTTGCATTATTTATTATAACCTAACCTACCTCTTTTTGGCTTCGGTTTCCTTCTCCTCCTTGACCTGTAAGATTATGGCTATAATCTTAAAGTCCTCCTACAGAAATCCCACTATAGGGGTAAGGCTTATAAATAATAGGGAAATGGAGGGGCTTGACTATGCAGGCAAGTAAGGCTTGGTTTACATTGGGGAGCGATGTTTGGGTGGAATTATCCTCACTTTATACAATATATTAATCACCTAATTAAACTCTCACTCTCGGTGGATTGTTTCTAATCGGTCATATCAGAAGACACGTGACATCCGTAAAGATTGGCAAGAAAAGAATTTCATCTTCATGGTAGGAAAGGTTTTCTTTAAAGTGGAACGGTCTTCTAGCAATGTGGAATGGCAAGTTTACTGAATAGCTACTAAAGTGGGCTAGAATGTCTCTAAACAAATAGTATTGAGATTACTGATATTTATACCATCTCTGCAGTTCTGTTGATCCAGGGTTATTTTTCGATTGCGATTCCCCCCCCCCCCCACCCCTTTTATTTTGCCTTCCTCTGGATCATCTGTTAGGTTAAAAAGAGGGTGAAAAGGTTGGCTTGATGACTATTGTCTTTATTCAACTCATACTATAGTTACTATGTATGCTGGTTTCATACAAGTACAATACGAACACTGTCATAAGAGCTGCATAACCTTCAAAAAACTGCAGATTTATATGATCCCCTTGGTACCTTTGAGTGTATTGGCACGGTATCGCTATGTTATCATAATTTGCATGATCTAGCACATACCATACACTTTTGTGCTAGTGTACTACTTCATGTGATTGGTCAAAAACCCATTCATAAAAATTTACATTTACAGATGTGGATCTTACTTTATGATAGCCCACGGTATCGGCAAACTTCCCGATTTTGCGGTTTACTGATAATTAGGCCCCATATGTGTAAAACTTGCAAGGAGTTAACCAATCTCAAGATGCCTGCACTCAAGGTTTAGGTTTTGGATTATGTTGTCCGTTTAGCATACAGTAATGATAAGGGAAATTTTTTGATAATTGACATAATTATAATACAGCTTGTTCATTTCCTTAGTAATTCCCTGTCCACTGTCCCTATTTACAATATTTTGAGGTTAATTTGAGAGAACGTTTTAGCGTCAATTTTTTTTTTAGTGATTCACCTAAGTATTTGCTCTTCTTACAGTCCACTCCCTCCTCCATCATAGGCCCTTTTCCCCACTCTCTGAAGCTTCTATATCCAGCCTCTAACTGTGTAACTACACACTTTAATATTATAAGTTGGATTTATATTGACACGTATGTTTGTGGTTCCTTTCCATGTCAAGAATGAAAAATCTTATTTTCATACTATTCATTTAACCATTGTCTTTCCATCTATTTTCGGAGATATTACATTGTTACTTTTGCAGTAAACCCAGAAATCCCTTTTATTTCCTTAATAACGTACCACTTCAAATCTTATTAAAAATCCTCATCCCCATTTTACTGAGGCCTGCTTCTTCTTCCTGTAATGGCTTGTGTAGTAAGAGGATGTGCAAGTCAATACCAAGAGCTTTAGTACGTTGTAGGGTGAGTAAAAGCATTTTTTTTTTAATTGTGAGAACTATAGTTTAAAAAAACAGCTTTTTTCTTGATTCACTGTACAATCATTACTTCCATGTTGTCCGATGAGATGGCAACACTGCTGTATTAAAAAGTTTACAAATATCTTTGGTTGAAAATACATTACTGACAGTATTTCAATACTACCCAGTAGGACCAAATTTACGAACCTGCGTTATCGGAAAGTTCTGTACTCTACGCGGCCCGTATAATTAAAAGAATTGCACGGCGTGGTCACTGACCACTGTTTCCTTTCACATGCCCGTCCTAAACTAATGAGGAACTTGTTACAAGCAGCCACACCTACTAGTAGTCTCTTGCCAATCCGTTACAGTCCATAGTAGGCAGAGCATGTGACGCATTCAGGTGTGGACACATCACATAGTTACCAGTTTATCTAGGGTATTACATGACTTAAAATGTCCAACCCCAAAATTACATTTTGTAAAGGGCCTAATTGGCCCCCCAAAAATCTCAACCTAACATGGTCCTAAACTTTCAATCTGCTACTTTAATGTACTTGTTCCCTGGCTTTCCTTCTGACTGTCTTCGTGGCCTTTCTCATGCACAGACGCAGCAGAAGGGGCCGGCTGGCATTTGCATTTGGCTGAGACATTGCATCACAGATTGTCCCTGCTGGTCCAGCCTAATGCTGCTTCATTCATGGAATAGCAGCAGATGCATATGAAGATGGTAAGTATATATATGAGCAGATTTAATAAGATATACCTTGTGAGGTTGAGGTTTTTGGGCATTGGCCATATAAAAAATGTAGTTGGTATGTACGGTAAACCCTGTCCCTCTGCCCTCTCCCTGAGATGGTTTAGTAATAATGCAGCAAATACCTGGCCCTCTTGCTCCTCCCCTCTCCCTAAAGGTTTAGTATAATGCAGCGAATACCTGGCCCTCTGCTCTCCCCTCTCCCCAGAAGGTTTACTATATTTGCAGCCGAGAATACCTGCCCTCTGCTCCTCCCGTGTTCCTGGAGGCAGAGCATGTTCACTTAAAGGGCGACATATGCATAATAACTAGGCTATTCTAGTCTAAAATCCATGTTAAATCCTTTGCATCAATGTCAACAAACGGTTTGTCAAGAGACCTTCCCAAGGGTTTGTCGCCCAGAAAATTGCCCAAGGTTATTAGTAAGGGTCTTCCATACCAGGGCTTTTTCACTTCATCACCAATACACTGAACTATTGGTTGATCGTGCATGGTGTACAAGCCTTAGGGCGGTATTTATAACCCACGGGGCCTCATTACCCAAGCCTGCAAATTGCTTCCCACAGCAAATGTGGCTTTTGGTAATTTAATACTGATTTGCACCTGTGGTAAATCCAAAGGGATTTACCCCATGCCACTTTAAGACCAGCCATTAGCTGGTCTTAAATTGTGGAGTTAAAGTGTGTCAAATCCTTATAAAACATTGCGCCAGTTGCATGAGTGTCTTTGGTGAAACTGGTGCAGCCAGTGAAATTATGAAGTTAAACTTGCGCTAACCTATTCAATAGTTAGCACAAGTTTAAACCCCCTATTTTTAGCACAGCACACGTGGGTAAATAAGTCCTGAACTGCAGGTTATGTAAAAGCATGACTGAGCCTACAATACCGCTAAGTATTATATAGGCATCATACAATTATTCCACAATTATTGTACTGTACGATTGCAGTTGTAAATAATGATCATTAAATGCACGGTATTGTGAATTAGTGATACTGTGCCTACAATATTGCTTTGTATTCCATAATTATGCAACACATACCACTCATCTTCTGATTCAATGGAAAAAATATTTATTTTTTAGCCTTCACACTTGGTAATTAAAATCAATCACTTTATGCAAGTTTGTGACTTTCTATAGTAGTTTACTTTTAATTTACAATTGTAAGTACATACAGTATATATAAGCTTTGTTTCCTATAGTGCATTATTCCAGGGAACGTACAAAAGTGGAATCATAAAAGTGATGTGTATATATACACTCCTGCTAGAGGTTCTGAGAGTTAAAGCAAAATACTTGTGTTTTTTTTATATAAGCAGATTTTTTTTTTTTAATTTGTGCCCTTTCGGGTCATTAACCCCCATTAGAAATGAATAACTTTGCTTTTAAATGTCATTTCATAATATAGATATTTTGCTTTATTGGTATTATTTAACCAAACAGTACATTGCTGTAGATCTCTGCCATTCACACACCACTGATTTCTTCCATTTTCACTCACCAGGATATATTTGTCAAGTAACTTGAAATCTACCAGGAACAGTTAACTTGAAATAAAGCTAAACCTTCTTTTGGCCTTCTAAGTCCAGGCCCTTAATAAGTACCTCACAACCACACCAGATGAGGTATCCAATAAAATCCACCAACACTTCTCAATCATCCAAATTGATGAAATCTTAACTACTGACTCGCACATTGTCCAGTAGCTCCACATAACTGGTCACTTTCTTCATATATTGAATTCATTAGAAGCACAATATCGGAAATGAATAGAATTGTGCAAATGAATAGAATCCGAGGTTTTGCGCTAAAAAAATATCTTTTCTCCTAACGTATTTTTAAGACCTATGATGACTAACAAAAAAAAAGTTTTGGCAAATCCATTGACGTTTTGTTATCCCGTGTTCACACAGTATTCCTTTCTCTGGACTCCTTTTCCATACTGTGTTGTAACTGAACACTACACCTTCGTGTCATGCTCATCTCACTGCTATCACTGTCATCCCACCATCATCTTCATCATCAACTTCATCATCTTCCTCTGAGACTCAATACATTTTGTGTGAGTGAGATTCAGAATGGCTCCGAAAGACTGAGTACTGCAGATGCCACAGGCCGGAGCAATGGCGTGTTTCCGAGACATCGTTTTTTCTTGCTGCTGTCAAATCAGACTCAGAATCTCCTTGTGATGGGACCACCCTCTGCTTGCACACAGGACAGGTCTTCTTTGTCTGGTTAGCCATGGATCAACACACTTACCAGTGATAGGCTGTTACGAATGACAAAATGGACAGATATTTCAATAATATATTGTTTACAGATTTGTCAGTTTAGTGTTAATTTTCATAAATAAAACAACTTAGAGGCAGAAAGTCTTACAAAGTAATAGTTTAGAGCTGTTTTTTATGCTAGACAGGTATCGATACTCCTTACTAGGGATGGCCGGTTCGCGATCCGAACCTGGATCCGCCGCGGACTTATCCCGTTCGCGAACGCGGATTTTTCTGGATTTTCCGCCTTCTGAACTGCGGATTTCTCGTATTTTCAAAAATTTTCGAAATTACAAATTTCTCGTGTTTTCGAAAATTTCCGAATACGATATTCTCGTATTTTCGAAAATTTTTCAAAATTACGAGGATTCTTGTATTTTCGAGGATATTTTTCATTTTAACGGGTCCGCTCGTGGATTTTCGAAAATTCGCGGATCCTCGAGGGACCGATTTTGCGAAGTTTGGACTACTCTCTACTCCTTACATTTACTTTTTAACTACTATAAAGCATTTACAGGTTTCCCTTTTGGTGTGCTTCTTCAATTTTTTTTTTAAAAGCTGTGGTTGTATAGTTGAACTATGGTAATAATTTTCTTCTTTTCTATTTGGTGTTCTTTCAATAACACATATGAAAGCAAAAGCAGTTATTGTTTATACTTTGTGAGGCGGCTTTAAATGTCACTTAGAAGTGTCACTGATGGGCCTATGCTAGGAGATTCCCAAACGGTGCAACTCCAGATGTTCCTTGCTTCCCTCTGAAGTTGAGGAATGCTGGGAGTTGTAGTTTTCAAACATCTGGAAACACGCCATTTGAGAATCCCTGGACTAGAGTAAGCTTTTTAAGAGTAGTCCTTTTATTCTTACCATGTGAGCAGGGCAGGATTCTTAGCTTATCCCCTTCCTCGTATTCATCCAGACAGATTGCGCATACATCATACTCATCTCCTGTAATTAGAAATTACTGTCCTATCAGGGAATATTAGGAAAACCTTAAAAAGTTACAAAGTTATTGTTACAAGAAACAGTTTTAAATGAACAATATTTGCGTTCAAAATGTGGCTGGTTTACTATGTTGAATACTAATTTTTATTTCTTCTAGGCTGGTCGCTGCTTGTCGGAGAAGATCTATTTAATGAGCTCGCTTTGCTTGTCTTTTTTGTTTGTGTAGATTACTTTATTGATTAAAAAACAGAAATAATTGAACAAAAAGAATCCTTCTAAAGATTAAGGGTCTACCTGTAAAAATAAGCCATGTACCGTATATTTAGGCTCATTTTACCAGATTACTTTACTACCATAAATAGAAAATGTAGGAAGAACAGCGCCCCCTATGACAGTTCAAGCTACAAATAAGGAGATGTTGATTTATGGTTTGTCTTTTCTCACTTGCATGCCAGTAACGGTTACATTTTAATAATTTTTAATGCAGTTTTTTTTCCTTTGGCCACATGAACATCTGTCTGTTTATATGAGTATGCTGGGATTTACCGGACTTGAGTTTAGTAACAGGAAACTGCACTGATATTTTCCTCCTGGTTTATTACAGAAAAGAAGCAGAATTAGTTAGGCATGTAAATATTTACATGTTCATTCTGCTCTTGCTTCAAAGGCAATGCAATGGCCATTAAGGGGTCTGGTCCTGTGACAAGGTGATACCATAAAATGAACAAGGGGAATCCTGTTGCAGATGCATATTAAAATTGCGAGTCAGCTGTACATCTTTTAATGCAAGAACTGTTCTGTGTACAGTGATAACCTATCAAAAAAACTGGTAAAGGTTGCCATTATTACATGTGTCATCCCCAAATTGGTCCAGGATAGAACCTTTCTAGGGCCGATTTGTAATACAAACATTAAGTGTGTCCGCACACTAGTCACTTACCAGCAATTTCCCCTGAACTGAATTTCCAATGTTACAGCTGTAGCGTCAAACATCGAACATCTAGTTGCCTTTAACGTCTAAAAAGTGTATGGTAGCAAAGGGCATGGCAATGGTTTCACTCAGTCTTAAAGGGTATCTCCACTCATAATATTGAGTTTTGGGAATCCAGTTCTATTGAAGAACGGGAGGTAAAGGAGCTGTGCATTACCTTCCGTTCTTCAATAGAACAAACAGGAGCCAGGAAGAAGGTAGAAACTTACCCGCTCGTTCACTTAGTCTGACAGATTCCGACGTACCTTGTCTTCTATGTGCATCGCGCATCTATGCAAATAGAAGACAAGGTCCGTCGGACCGGTCAGACTAACGCGCTGTGGAGCGAACGAGCGGGTTAGTTTCTACCTTCTCTCCTGGCTCCTGTTTGTTCTATTGAGAACGGAAGGTAGGCACAGCTCCTTTACCTCCCGTTCTTCAATAGAACTGGATTCCCAAAACACAATATTATGAGTGGAGATACCCTTTAATAATACATTTTTTTAAAATGGGGTGATGCATAAGAGTGCAAAAGTTTGCACAGCTATTATTTGCAGTAATCAAATCAATGCTAACTGCAATAACCTAGTAAAAAGCTAATTGGTTGTTTAAAATGTTTTGCAACTTTTATTGCATCAGCCCCATATTATAAAGGTTGACTCAACATCTTAGTCCATTTGGTAAACCTTTTTCCCCTATCCATGATGACTACCAATCAAACATTATTTTGCTAATTTTATTTTTGACATTTTCCCTCTTCATAATAAAAACTTTACAAATGCCCAAAACACCCACCATAAAACAATCCAAAAACCCTTCTGCTTACCCTTCTTGTATTTATGGACTGGGAGTTTTTTCAATTGGTCTTTACGAAGTCTATTCCTTCTTGCTCTGTCCGATCTTGAACAAATTGGTGATCTACATTTTATTATATACAAATGATACAGAATTACCATTTTGCCTGGGCTTAAAGGATAGGTTTCACTCAAAGATGAACCTGTTTGCTCATTAATTTAAGAATAGGAGGTAAGACCTCACATTCTTTAATTAATGAGCAAATGGATATGGTTCACTTTTGAGCGTAATTTTAAATAGCTTGCAAAAAGCAAATGTGCACGAGTTAACAAACGTAACTTGGAAAGCTAATTTACTTAAGGAATCACTCCTGATGACTGGGGGGATTTGTTCCTAGGTAAGGATATTGAGCAAAAATGGACCACTTTGAAAGTGGTTAAACTATTACATTTTAAATCATACCTGGGAACAAGGGAAAAAATAGGTCCACTACTAAATGGCTTAATGCTAATGTAAGAGGAAATGGAAAAAACAAAAAAGGCTTTTAAATTTTTTAATCAGAGGGAGCAGAACGGCGTTAAATGGAGTATAAGTTAAAAAGTGCAGAAAGCATTAAACTAGATAAAATAGAAAATTAAATACAATGTAAGTCCAACCCCAAATGTTTTTTAAGTATATCAATGTAAAAGATGAGGACTAAGAAGTGGGGACCATTAAATAATGGTTCTGAGATGGTTGTAGAAGAGGCCAAAAGGCTAATTTGCTAATCATTTTTTCCCATCGGTATTCACTATAGAGAATCCTAGTCCTTAAATTAAGGAATATTCTCTCTGGCTGACGAGGAATATGTACAGAAAAATATCAATAAAGCCCCAGACCGATGAATTACTGCTCGGATCTTAAAAGAGCTTAGCCCAGTTTTATCTAGACTAATGTTTCTCATCTTTTCAATTCACTTTTGTCTGGTGATGTACCACTAGATTGGATAAAAGCCAGTTTTTTGAGATCATATCCTTGACTTTTGTCTCCAGATCTTATTAGAAGTAGTCAGCATGGATTTA
The DNA here is from genome assembly GCA_019447015.1 of Hymenochirus boettgeri. NCBI lineage: Eukaryota > Metazoa > Chordata > Amphibia > Anura > Pipidae > Hymenochirus > Hymenochirus boettgeri. Next base: position 11,797 of record JAACNH010001816.1, read on the forward strand.
TGAGAAATAGATCATGCCAGACAAATTTGCTTGTTTTTTTTTTTAGATTCAGCATAGCGGTGGGTGTAGTATACTTGTATTTTGCTAAAGCAAATACTGTGCCACATAAGCGACTAATGTAGAAACAGAGGACAGTTGGTCTAGAAAACATTTGGACATGGATAAGAATTGGTTATTGGATCGCAAACAGAGAGTGGTGGCCAATGGAGCTATATCTATGTGGGCTAAATTTCTAAGTGGAGTGCCTCTGGGTTCTGTATTGGGGTCAATTCTTTTAATCTGTTTATAAAAGATTAAAGAACAAACTTAGCAGGGGGCATTGAAGCAAGGTCCCTGCATTACTGATGACACTATTATGCAGAGCTTTGAAATTCAAGTGATGTGCAATTGCTGCAAGCAGACCTAGATAGATTATCAAAATGGGCAGCAGAATGGCAGATGAGATTCAATGTTGATAAATGTAAGGTGATGCATTTGGGGTGTAACACTCCTTGTGCCACCAACACCATAAATAACGTTAAGTGAATCTCTAATAGAAAAATATTTGGGGGTTTTGGTAGATAACGAGACTTAACTGTAGCAAACAATGCCAGACAGCAACAGCTAAAGCGTCAAGATATTTGTCTTGTATAAGAGGAAATATATTCAACAGAAAAATATTATTCTCCTTCATTACCAGGACTGACTGGTAAGGCCTCATTTGGAATATGTGGTGCAGTTTTGAAATCCCATATACAAAATGGACATCTTGGAAATGGAAGTAGTTCAGAGAAGGCAACTAAATAATAAAGGGAATGGAGGGGCTTGACTATGCACAGATTAGACAGTTAGGTTGTTTATATTGAAGAAGCGATGCTTGCATGGGGATATGATCACAAATATATTAAATGGGCCATAACACGCTCTGGTGCATTGTTCACAAATCGGTCATATCAGAGGACTAGTGTGCATCCTTTAAGATTGTAGAAAAGGTTTTATCTTCAGGTTAGGAAAGGTTTCTTTACAGTGAGAAAGGTGAAACTGTGTAACTGTCTTCCAGCAGATTTCATAATGGCAAGTTCATTGAATAGCTTTAAAGTGGCCTAGATACTTTCGAAAACTAAAAAAAAAATTGAGAATACTGGTATTAATACATTGATCCAGGGGTACTTTTACACCATTTGGAGTAGGAAGGAATTTTTCTCCCCCATTTTAAACAGTTTTTTTTTGGGGGGGGGGGGGGTTAGCCTTCCTGGTTCAACTGTTAGGTAGGGTGAAAAGGTTGGACTTCGTGGACGTATGTCTTTATTTAACCTCAACTACTATGTAACTATGATATTGATTAAGATGTATGGCTGTGGATGGGACCATTAAAAAAATTCTGTCTGGTCCAACAATCTTCTGTTTGATCGACTGCACAATATTTTATTTAAAACCAATAAAGAAAAGGACTGTTGAATTTTGTGATTGGGATTTTTTAATAGACAAATACATTCTGTACTGTTATTTTGTAAAGAAAAAACTCATATTCCCCCCATATAGGGAGGTTAGAAAAAGCATTGCTACAATTTGTATAGTAAACACTAAGAAGACGTTTTAGCTTTTTCTCTGCACTTACCATAAAGATGACAATTAGAACAAGACATATCCCAACTATAATTAGGAATGGTATCAAGTAATATTCCAATGGCAGGTAAGCTCAGGGACTAGCAGAACATGACCACTGTGTTAGGAGAAATCAAAATACTTGCATAAGCATTTTCTTAATTACTTATAACTGTCAAGCACAGGACACCGCAAAATACATTGCTGTCAGTTTCCTACAATCAATAAAATGAACATTAAACAACTAAGCTAAATCATAAGAAAGTGTCACTTGATTTTAAAATGTCTAATGCTATTGTGTGGTCTCACACCTTAGTAAAGCTGTATGTTGTTTATACTCAGTTTTTTTAAAACCTGCAGGCCAGGCCTATAATAAAGATTTGCTGCCCAGATCAATGGCTATCGAGGAATTAAATTCGCAGGGTCTGGGGCTTTATGGCGAACCTTATAGAGATGAGTATCCAAACCCACCTATATATTTGCATAGTACTGACACAATAGTTTAACATGACTACTGAGGTTTTACTTTAGAAAAAACAATTTAAAACAGATAACAGATACAGTGGTAAAATTGACAATAGATTATAAAAATATATTGTGCAAACAACATTCAATGTTAAACTGATAAAGTGTTCCTCTCAACTTTGATGGAGGTTGGATCAATCCCAGGGTAGGGGTGTTTAGAGGATTAAACCTACTGATTATTGGCAATTCGCCAGCCGTGGTGTGCTAGTGAATCTATACTTGTACTCCTCGTTACCCAGAAACAAACTCTGGTGAATTCTGCTGAGTCCCATGAAAGGGCTCTGAGTGCCACAGGTTCGCCATCACTGGTCTGGGTAATTATTAGTGCCAAAAGGTCAGGGTTGAGCCAGAGATGGTCTGCGACAATGGTGAATTACTAAGAACCAAGAACGTGAAAGTTGTAGTTCTCTTCCTCTGTCATTTCCCATAAAAGATGTTTTAAGTGCAGATGTACATTTGTAAGTATATATTAATAATAGATACACTCAGCCCAAGTTAATGATGTACTCTGCATATGTATTTACTTATTCTTATGCTGTGTACACGTCTGCAACCAGTGCGGAAAAAATGGAAATTTTAAATGGGCCACCGATCGGTTGCACCTACAGTAAATATTGGCAGCATCACTTTAATTCACACCAGACAAACAACTGATAGCATTTAACAATCGTTTATGGTAAGAAGGATGTGACATATCTCTATAAATGATTTACATTTGGTATTTGTAAAATCTTGTTACAGACAACAGAACACATTACCCCTTTTCCCAGTGAACTCTTCCTCAATGCATGAGCTGAAGATTCTCCAATAAACACGGATGGAATATCGATCTTCTTAAAATATCAACTGGAATGTGGAAAAAATGGTGTTACTTAACTAAAGGATTGTGTACACCCTTTTTCACTCACCACATGTGTTTCTCCTAATTTTATTTACCATGTTTTTTTTTTTTCCTGCCATTTGCAGTAGTACATTTTATCACTTTTTCCAGTCTAACTTCATGATAATGAGCCTCACCCCTCTGGATTTCAGTCAGATCTCTTTCTAGGTAAGGCTGGGTGTACACCATCGGATATTTCCGGCAGACCGACCCAATAGTGAACTGATAAGTCAGTTGTCTGGAAATACTCTGATGCTGTGTGCGTGGCAGCCGCAACTGAGCTCTGTCGCCGGTCCGTCTGGACGAAACAAGCGATCGGGACTGCTGGTAAATCGATCGTGCGAACAGTCACCACGGCCACTATTGCCGCATCACAAACAGCCATTTGTCCTGAAAGAGTGCTAGCAGTGAATGCTCGTTTGGGGCAAAAAGTCTGTTCGTCTGTACCCAGCCTTAGTCAGTGTCAGTGCTTAATTGGGAGTTAAAATGTGGAGACGGATTAATCTGCTCTGAAGGTTTCATTTTCCTTCAATAGTGATGGTTTAATTTACTTTAGATAGGTCCACTTTTTAGAAATGCATTGCACAGAGATGGCTAAGATCATTCATTTCATTACCCTTCCTCTGCAGCTCTATACTATGTTGTTTTTCTATAGTGTACTATTAGGCGTTAAAAGGGGATGCAGATGGAATGCATTCATGAAAATCTGTGAAACTATGGCAGATTTAAAGAAATTTTTATGAAATATGGGTAGATGGAAAGCAATCTAGGATACTGTAACAGAATAAAAGTAATCTTGTGGATCTTGTAAAAGATTGAGCTTAAACACTCAAAATATGCATATTACAAGGAGGTCAGGGAAGAAAGCACAGCAGTGAAATTATTATTACAGCAGTGATTATGGACTTAACTGACTGCAGAGAGGTAACTAACTGTAACAATTAGGGTTTGGTGGTGGGGAAGCCAACTATAGATTTTTGTTCTGGGGATAGACAGCCCTTCAACCCCACTTGTCACTATCTCATGCAACTTTGCACTGATCCCTGAATTAGACAGTCTAAATAGCTGTACCATTAACCATCGGAAGACTAATATCCTGGGTCAGTAATAACACCTTTGCCTTTGTTCAATGAATGCCCATGTTTCCTAATGGCCAGTGCATCCCACCACACATTGGAGATGTAAATTGGTTAACAGAAAAGCAATCTGCCTTTAATTCAGAAGAAGGAAAATAAAATCAAGACATTTTCTTCCATGGGAACTAATCTACTAAAAACCTTCCTGTCATTGTTATCAAGGTTTGCTAACTTCTCATAATGTGTGAAAGGACGTTCTTGTTTAGTTCAGAAAGCAGCACAGAAGATATTGTGTTTGCTCAATACTCTTTATCTAGTAATAACCTTGGTTACTAACATGGGAAGATTTCCTCCTTCCTTTATTTTGTTGGGGTTTTTTTCCATTTTTTTTCTTTGTTTTACAAAATCTACAAGTATATAAAGAAACCTTAGAAAGATACTTTGTTTAAGGTAATATGGCAAATGGCAAAAAATATAATCAATGCACATTCCTAGGCCCCATACAATATCATATTACCTGCAAACTTCCTTACATAATACAAAACAAGGGGTTTTAGTATAACGGTACATTACTGTACCGTAGCTAAGAAAGCATCACTAGCCTAAACATTTTTTTAAGTATATTAATAGTAAGAAGATGAGGACTGAGAATGTGGCACATTAATTAATGGGGATAAGTTGTTACGGAGGATGGCGATAAAGCAAATGTCTTGAATAATTTTTTTTCCTCTGTAACACTATAGAAGATCCAAGTACAGATATCATAGAGTATAGTAGCAATAAAGGTATACAAGATTCAAGTTCACTTTGGTTAACCGAGGATATGGTACAGAAAGAACTAAATAAGGTTAATATAATTAATCTCCTGGACCGGATAAATACATCCTCGGGTACTTAAGGAGCTAAGTTCAGTTATCTAGGCCATTGTTTCTTATTTTTGCTGATTCCCTCATGTCCGTGGTGGTGCCTCTGGATTGGAAAAGGCTGATGTTATTCCAATATTCAAAAAGGGTAGTCGTTCACACCGGGTAATTACAGGCCTGTAAGTTTAACTTCAGTGGTGGGGAAGATCCTGGAAAGTTTAATAAGGAACATGTTCTAGAGTATGTTTCAAGGACTGACATTATAATAGTAACCAGCTGGATTTAGGAGGAATAATCTTGTCAAACTAACTTGCTTGGCTTTATAGGGAAGTAAGTAGAAATTTAGACTCTGGTATAGCAGTAGATGTAGTTTACTTGATTTGCAAAGGCTTTTGATACAGTCCCCCATAGCGACTAATGAATAAGCTAAGGTCTGTTGGTCTGGGGAGTCCATTTGTACATGGATAGAAAATGGTTAATGAATAGGATGCAGAGAGATTGTTAATGGGGCTTCATCATTATGACTAAAGTGCTAGTGGGGTGCCACAGGGTTCTGTGTTGGGGCTGCTTCTATTTAATCTATTATTAATGATTTGGAAGTGGGTATTGTCAGCAAGGTTTCTGTGTTTGCTGACGACAACAACTTTGTCGACCATTAAAACTTCAAGGATGTGCAATCGTTGCAAGGGGATCTAGATAGATTATCACATTGGGCTGCTAAGTTGGCAATGAAATTCAATGTTGATAAATGTAAGGTGATGCATTTTGGACTTAAAAATACTTGTGCTACTTATACTATAAATGGCTCTGTGTTAAGTGAATCCCTGTTGGAAAGGGATCTTGATTTTTGTGGATAACAACTTAAAGGTAGCAAGCAGTGCCAGGCGCAACAGCCAGAGCCAGCATGGTATGTCTTGTATAAAGAAAGGTATGGATTCAAGGGAGGAAAATGTAATTCTCCCTCTTTACAAAGCATTGGTAAGGCCTCATTTGGTATATGCAGTGCAATTTTGGATTCCTGTGTACAAAAAACATCTTGAAATGGAAAGGGTGCAGAGAAGGGCAACTAAATTAATAAGGGAGGTGGGAGCTTGAATATGAAGAGAGACTGAAAGTTCAATTATGTACGCTGGAGAAAGGCGCTTGCGTGGGGATTGATTACTGTGTATAAATACATTAACGGGCCATACAATAAACTATCTGGGGCATTGTTCACCAATAGAACATTTCAAAGGACACGAGGACATCCCTTAAGACTTGAAGAAAAAAGGTTTAGGCTTCAAGCTCGGAAAGGGTTTTTTACTGTGAGAACAGTAAAGCTATGGAACTGTCTTCCAGTGGACGTTGTAATGGCAGGTTCATTGGTCAGTTAAAAAAAAAAGCTGGATAGTTTCTGCAAACAAGGAATGTTCAAGTTACTGGTATTGATACATAAAGTAGAGTTGATCCAGGGAAATTTCCGATTGCCACTTGGAGTCAGGAAGGAATTTTTTCCCCCTTCATAAATTTGGTGGGTTTTTTTTGCCTTCCTCTGGATCAACAGTTAGGCAGGAAATGAGGATACTGCTAGATGGGTTGGACTGGATGGACGTATGTCTTTATTCAACCTCAAATACTATACTATATACTACTGTGATCACATGAATGAAAAGCCTTTCAACCACGCCAAGGTAACTTTCCTAAGTTGAACTATTTTTACCTTAAAGGGCAACTATATTGTATAAGTGACTGCTGATCTTAATTATAAATAAATACATGTAAGTAGCCCTTAATCAGAGTGTGTGCGTGTTGCTGCATTCCTTCATCAAGTAATTGTTTCTTTGGCCCAAGTATTCCCCTCCCACTCTTAACAGGTTTCATCTTCCACCTGACATGACTTTCATGAGAAGTCAAGCTTGCCCAGAAGTGGAAGGGGGTTCAAACCATGCAATTTAGAAATTCTAACTGTCACTATTCAGATACAGCAAAACAGCACACAGAAGTATAGTAATAAGCACTTGATTGAAAGCGTGAAATGTAAGATTTTCTAAAGATATGCAGAAATAGGGACTGATCAAAAATATAACGTACATTGATAGCTCTCTATTGATGAGAAATATTATATTTTTTTTAATAGATGACCTTTAATAATTTTTTGCCTTTTCTAGTATTTCTTGAACTATTGCATTTCTCAGACTTGTGCATTAGGTTGTGTAGCTAAAAATTCTCTTTTTAAACTATTGCTCTAGGCTGCTAATACACAAGATTTTTTTTGCCACAAGCTGAAAGGAAGAAAAAGACTGTGTTCTAGCAAGTTAAAATAAAATCCAGAAAAACATAATCCCTCCAAACACAATAACCCTGACTAAAAATAGTCATTTAGGGCTAGGCCACACTGCTGCGATTTTTCTGCGTTTGCGCTTGAGCATCAATGCACAAACGCAATGCGCAATCATTGGAATCGCGGCAACGTACCAAAAACGATCGTTTTCAAGTGTGATGCATACTTTTCCAATACTTAATGAAAAACGCATGCAATTCCGTGTGCGGTTGCGTTGCAGAGTGCCCGTGCCCTAAGACAGGTTCCTTGGAATATATGGGTCATTTCCATGTGCACAACCATCATTGGAGCCCATGCTGATAAGATCATCCGAGTCCACATTGTAAACAACACAGCTTTGTAGCCTGCCGCTGAGCATTGAACACCTGTAATTTAAATATGGATTGCATGTAATTCCTTTAGTGTTCATTACCATCTATCCGAGTTGTAGCTGGCTCTCTCATTCAAGTTCAAAACAGAACAGGGTGCACATCATCCTACTTTAAAGGTCAATTTCATTGCAGGCCACCCTTTAACCACACCATTAAAAGTAAAGCACTGTCTATTAAAGGGTACTGTTGTCCAAAAATGACTTTAGGTAAATTGACAAATTGCCAAGTATTTTTGTAATTTATTTACTTTCATTATTTTTACATAGTTTTGAAGATATTTACATTTTTATTTGTGATATGGTAGCCACATCAGAAGATCACTTCCTGCTCTGAAACCTGTGACAATTCCTATTCCCTGTGTCTCCTCCTCCCATGAAACTGGACTTGAAACCCCCCTTTAAGTCCCTTCCTATCCTTGTTCAGTCACTGTAAGCCAATCTCTTCCTGCTTTCTTCTGCTTTCTCTGCATGTTCCACACCGCAGATTAGAGGAGGAACTAGTATTTGTGACCGAAGATTCAGAACCTCCCAATCCCTAACTTTCTGATCAGTGATTTCTATATATCTTGGGCTATGCAGCAAGTAGATAGTTGGTTGATGGCTCATTTAAAAAGGTAGGAACAGTGGTTGAAGACACACGTTCCCCTTTAAGGAACACTGTATTATAACCAATTACTACTAGGTGGTTAGCACCTGTGGCTGCAAATCAAGGAACATAGATTTCTATTCAAAGCCACCTCCATCTCCTGCTTTATAGTTACTCTGTTTATAATCTTTTCTAATATGATTCTTCTTAATGACCAGAACATCTTATTAAATAAAAAACTGAAAATGTTCTCTATTTCAAACAAAAAAAGGTTGTGTACAGTATGAATTATTACAGTGTACCCCATATATGAACACTGCTTGTGACATAATGAAATAGGATGTATAAATGAAATAGTGCAAACAAAATTCTAACGCCTACTACCAGTTTTCCATTCAAATAAATTAATGCCAAGGGAATCAACACATGTTTCAGAAAACGAATGTTACAAAGTCAAACACACACATGGGGATTACAGAAGCTTCTTTAGGTATTTTATAAAGACGCACTTTTTATTAAAACAACTAAATTTAGATTATTTTCATTATAAACTTAACCAGGCTTCAATAAAACCAGATACCAGGCGATAAAACTACTAACAGCACCCAAGATTAAAAAAAAAAAAAACATAACTGACTAAAGGAATAGTTCACACAAAATGTGGTAAGACCTATCCTTACCTTCCTTTCTTCAATCAGTTCACCAGCATCCAGGACCAAAGGTAAGTATATTTACCTCGTGCACGATCCACCTCGGCTCCAATGACAACGGCTGACTGCTTCCTGGTTTAGTTTCACTATAGTGCGCATGCTTGTATACAAGTACCGTATATACTCAGTATAAGCCGACGTCGATTATAAGCCGAGCACCCATTTTTGACTAAAAAATTAGAAAATGATTGACCCGAGTATAAGCCGAGGGTATACAGTAACCCTAATACCTTTCCACTGTAGATGTTTGGAAACTACAACTCCCAGCATGCTTGGTTGCGGGAGTTGTAGTTTCCAACCACCTATAGTAGAAAGGTATTGGGGGTTACTGTATGGCATACTGTCCCCCACCCTAATACCTTTTCACTGTAGATGTTTGGAAACTACAACTCCCAGCATGCTTGGTTGCTGGGAGTTGTAGTTTCCAACCACCTATAGTAAAAAGGTAATGTGGGTGTCTGCATGGCATACTGTCCCCCCAGCCTCCCCCCCAGTACCCCCAGCCCTCCCCCCAGTCCCCCCAGCTCACTACTACCCGTACCTGGTCTTCAGTCTCCTCTCTCTGCAATCCAGAGGCAGCCGCGAGTCCGGCCGCAGTTCCCATTACTGCTTCGCGGCTGTGCGATGACGTCATCCCGCCAGCGTGCGTGATGACGTCATCACGCAACCGTGAAGACTACTGGGAACTGCCGGCCAGACTCGCTGCTGCCTCTGGATTGCAGTAAGTTCCTTGTGACTCGAGTATAAGCCGAGTCAAGGTTTTTAGGTTAATTTTTAACCCTAAAACCTCGGCTTTACTCGAGTATATACGGTACCCTTATGTAAGAACTTGGCTCCCATTTGAAATGGTGCCTTTATATATAGGCCATGGAGACTTCTGTGCTTATCTTTCATAACAAGGAGCACTTTTATCTTTGAATTGGTGAGAAAATCCAGTTGCAGCATTTATTTGCTGCATTATTTCCTTTGCAAAGGTTTACATGTTTGCCAACTATAAACATGTGTCATATTCTATAGGATAAGTGTCAATATCTGTAAAAACACTAGTTATCAATTACCAAAAAATGAGCATGGATTTGAACTAAAATTTAACCCACTACGGGCCCCACTATATAGTTTCAAAAAAATCCTTACCTTACATCTCTGCTCCTTATGGTTCCTCTGCAGTGTTTGTTCAAAGTCCAGGAAAGTGAAGAGTAGTAGCAGTCTTCCTGTCCAAAAGGTTCCGCCTCCTCCTTTTCCTCTGAGAGGTCAGTGGCATGTGCAGGGAAGCCCTTTCCCCCCTCCCTCCCACCATCCGGATACATTCGTTGCAGCCCTTCCACCTAGCGTAAATTCCTTTGGATATAATGTAGGTTACCCTTGCTGTTTAGTATGGACAGTTTTGTTGGGGCCACGCAATGTGCATCCTGCCGCATGTATGGGATCTTGGAGCAACCGCCCCAAGGGACCTATGTATGTGTCAGATGTGAGTGGGTTGCCCATTTGGAATCTGAGGTCCAGAATCTAAAGGGGAAACTTGCAGCATTGCAGGGATTGGCAAACCTGGGGGAAATGCAGGTACTGGCAGGGGCCAGTAAACTGGAGGGTGGAGATGGGGCAGATAAGGTGGTAAAGGAAGACGATTTGTAAGGTCACCAGAGGAAGTAGGGGACAGAAGAATAGGGTGCTTCTTCCTATTTGGTCGATCCCAACAGATTTGCCATTTTAGGCGAAGATGTGGAGACGATGGCTCGGAAGCAGCATGTATAGAGCGGCCTTTCCTTGAGCACCCAGGGGATGGCCATCTCCAATACAAGGGAGGGAGAACTGGGGGCTAGGAGGATAGGCAGGTGGTAGTGGTAGGGGACTCCATTATTAGAAGGTAGATGGGGTAATCTGTCCAGACCCTGCATGCCAGACAGTGTGTTGTCTGACTGGTGCTAGGGTTCGACATGTGGGGATCGTGTAGACAGATTATTGGGTGGTTCGGGAGTGACCCGCGGCTTGGTTCACATTGTGCCAATGACAAAGTTAGAGGTGGAGGTGAGGTCCTTAAAAATGTTTTTCCAGAATTAGGGCCAAGTTAAAAGCAAGGACCTCAAGGGTAGCGATTTCGGAATACTACCGCAGTCACGTGCTACCTAGGGAGGCAACGGAGCTCAGGAGTATAAATGTGTAGCTAAGAGGGTGGTGTAAGGAGATGGGGTTTGGGTTTTTAGAGAACTGGGGCGGACTTTTCTGTTGGCTACAGGCTCTTTAGTAGAACGGATTGCACCTCAATGGTGATGGTGCACTGTTTTGGGGAGAAGATGGCTAGGGGTTGGAGAAGATTTAAACTAGGTATGGGAGGGGAGTGATTGAACTACACGGGGTAGATAGAGAAGTTTAGGGGTTATTAACACAACGGAGGTTGGAGAAGGGGAGTGTAGAGGATGAGACATGTATGACCATGTATGGAAGTAAATCATTCATAATCAAATGTATGTTTAAAATGCAAGAATTCTGGCTGGAAAACCGGGAACTTGAAATAATAGCTTTAAAGGAAAGGTATGATGTGATTGGTATACAGAATCATGGCTAAATAATTCACACGACTGGAGAGTAAATATTGAAGGATACTCCTATTTAGACATGGCAGAGTTAATAAGAAAGGACAGTAGTATGTATGTTAAACAGGAATTGAAGCCAAATTTAAAAGATGGAATAGATGGGGGCGTAAACGATACGCAGAAATATGGGTGGAACGGTGTACAGGGCAAGAAGGTAGGTAAATTATTTTTGAAGTATGTTATAAGCCGCCAATGCCAGGAGGAGGTGGAAATTAATCTCCATAAGCAGTTGGCGAAGGCTGCTGGTATGGGGCATGTTTTAGTTATGGGGATTTTAACTACCCTGACATAGATTGGAGTAAGGGAACTTCCAGCACCTCAAAAGGTATAAAGTTCTAAATTTCCTATATGAGCATTTTCTTTCACAGATGGTAGAATTTCCTACTAGACAGAATGCGGTTTGGATCTGGTGATATCTAATAACCCTGAGCTCATTACGGAGATGAAGGTAATGGGAAGCTTAGGAATTAGTGACCGATATAGTGTCATTTAATTTAGGTTGCAAAAAACTAAAGTGCACTGGGTTAACAAAACTTTTAACTTTAGGAAAGCTAATTTTGTACTGTTAAAGGAATTACTCCTGCTCATAGACTGGGGGGAATTGTTTCTAGGTAAAGATACAGAGCAGATGTGGACCACTTTTAAAGGGATATTTAACTACTACATTTCGAAATCTGTACCTTTAGGTAACAAGTGTAAAAAAATTAGGTCCACTCCTGCATGGCTTAATGCTCAGGTAAAAAGGAAAATGGAAAAAAAAAAAAAAGCTTTTAAAATTTTGAAAACAGAGGGAACAGAACAGGCTTACAGGGAGTACAAAAGCTGTAATAAAGAGTGCAAGAAAGCAATTAAACTAGCTAAATAGAAAATGAAATACGGATTGCCGAACAAGCAAGTCCAACCCCAAAATGTTTTTTAAAGGATAAGTGCACTGTAAAATCAAGTTCATTTGGAAGCTGCAGCTTTAAAAATACCGTTGCCATGTTTTTTTTTTAACCTATGTCACTCCAGAGCCTAGCTTTGTGCCTTGGAAGTTGCAGACATCTTGTTACTGGTTTGCTGAATGTTAAGCTCCACCCCTCTGAGATTCCCTCTGCTTTCTCCTGCTTGAGCCTCAAACAGTTATGCTTGTGAGATGTATGAGGGATTCAGAGAGAAAAATATTATTCTCCCTCTTTACAAGGCCCTGGTAAGGCCTCATTTGGAATCCCATATACAAAGGGACATCTTGGAATTGAAGCAGTTCAGAGAAGGGCAACTAAATTAATAAGGGGAATGGAGGGCTTGAATATGAAGGCAGATTAGACAAGTTAGGGCTGTTTACATTGGAGAAGCGACGTTTCCATTGGGACATGATAACCATATACAAATATATTATGGGCCATACAATGAACTCTCTGGTGCATTGTTACTAATAGGTCATATCAGAGGACTCGTGGACTCCTTTAAGGTTGGAAGAAAAGAAGTTCATCTTCAGGTTAGGAAAGGTTCTTTACAGTGAGAACGGTGAAACTGTGGAACTGTCTTCAAGCAGATGTGGTAATGGCAATTTCATTGAATAGCTTTAAAAAAGGCCTGGATAAGTTTCTAAAACTAAAAATTTGAGAATTACTGGTATTAATTAACCCCCCATAGCAACATTCCTTAATACGTAGGGCATACCTCCCACCCCCAACCGCTAAGTTAAAAACTTACAAATCAATCCCATACACTACTTACAGCTCCTAGTTCCAGCGTCACTCTGGTCCGGCTCCCCTGCCTGACGGATCTTTTAGCAGGGGGCCGGACGGCAGCCGCGGCTGTATTGGCTAGAGGCAGCCAATCACAGCCGCGGCTGCCAGCAATGTAGAAGACCTGGCAGCGGGAGCTGTAACTTTGTCCGGAAAAGATTTTAAAACTTAACTTAGCGGTCGGGGTTGTGAGGGTTTCCCTACAATATGAAGGAATGTTGCTATGGGGGGTTAAATTAATACCAGTTTCTCAATATTTTTTAGTTTTAGAAACTTATCCAGGCCTTTTTTAAAGCTTTCAATGAACTTGCCCATTACCACATCTGCTTGAAGACAGCCCACAGTTCACCGTTCTCACTGTAAAGAAACCTTCTCTAACCTGAGATGAAACTCTTTCTTCCAACCTTAAAGGATGTCCACGATCCTCTGATATAACCTATTAGTAAACAATGCACCAGAGAGTTCATTGTATGGCCCATTAAATATATTTGTATATGGTTTATCATGGTCCCAATGCAAACGTCGCTTCTCCATGTAAACACCCTCAACTGTCTAATCTGCCTTCAATTCAAGCCCTCCATTCCCCGTATTAAATTTTATTTGCCCTTCTCTGAACTGCTTCAATTTCAAAGATGTCCCTGTTTGTATATGTGATTCCGAATGAGGCCTTACCAGTGCCTTGGTAAGAGGGAGAATAATATTTTTTTCTCTCTTGAATCCCCTCTTTATACATCTCACAGCATAACTGTTTTGAGCTCAAGCAGGAAGAAGCAGAGGGAATCTCAGAGGGGTGGGAGCTTAACTTCTCAAACCAGTACAAATGTCTGCAACTTCCAAGGCACAAAGCTAGGCTCTGGAGTGACCTAGGTTTAAAAAAAAAACATGGCACCGGTATTTTAACGCTGCAGCTTCCAATGAACTTGATTTTACAGTGCACTTATCCTTAAAAAACATTGGTTGGACTTGCTTTGTTCGGCAATCCGTATTTCAATTTCCTTTTAGCTAGTTTAATTGCTTCTTGCACTCCTTTATTCGCTTTTGTACTCCCTGTCAAGCCTTTCGTTCCCTCTTTTTTCAAAATTTTAAAGCTTTTTTTCTTTTTTCCATTTCTTTTTACCTGAGCATTTAAGCCATGCGGAGTGCACCTAATTTTTTACACTTGTTACCTAAAGGTACGATTCGAAATGTAGTAGTTAAATATCCCTTTAAAAGTGGTCCACATCTGCTCTGTATCTTACCGGCACATTCCCCCAGTCGATGAGCAGGAGTAATTCCGTTAACATACCAAATTAGCTTTCCTAAAGTTAAAAGTTTTTGTTAACCCAGTGCACTTTTAGTTTTTTTGCAACCTAATAAATGACCCTTATATTCATGGTCACTAATTCCTAAGCTTCCCATTACCTTCATCTCCGTAAGAGCTCATGGTTATTAGATATCACCAGATCCACACGCATTCTGTCTAGTAGGAACTTTCTACCATCTGTGAAAGAAATGCTCATATAGGAAATTTAAGACTTTATACCTTTGAGGTGCTGGAAGTTCCCTACTCCAATCTATGTCAGGGTAGTTAAATCCCCCATACGAAACCAATGGCCCATACCAGCATCCTTCGCCAACTGTCTTATGGAGATAATTTCCGACTCCTCCCTGCATTTGGCGTCTTATGACATACGTTTCACCAATTAATTACCCTTCCACCTTCTTTCTTCCTGTACACCGTTCCACCCATTTTTCTGCCGTATCGTTTACGCCCCATCTCTTCATCTTTTACTTGCTTCAATTTCCTGTTTAACATACATCATACTGCTTCCTTCTTATTAACTCGGCCATGTCTAAATAGCGTATCCTCAATAGTTATACTCTCCAGTCGTGTGAAGTATTTAGCCATTCTGCTATACCAATCAACATCATACCTTTCTTTAAAGCTTAGTATTCAAGTCCCCCGTTTTTTCCAGCCAGCTTCTTGGCATTTGTAACATATCATTTTAGATTAATGAATTATTTACTTCCATACATGGTCATACATGTCCTCCTTATCCTCTAACTCCCCCCTTCTCATCTCCGTTGTGTTAATACCCCTAACTTCTCTATCTACCCCTGTGTAGTTCATGTACCGCTCCCCTCCCATACCTAGTTTTAAAATCTTCTCCAACCCCCTAGCCATCTTCTCCCCAAAACAGCTGCACCCTCCACCATTGAGGTGCAATCACGTCTCTACTAAGAGCCCTGTAGCCACAGACAATTCAGCCCAGTTTCTTCTCAACCCAAACCCTCTCCTTACACCACCTCTTTAGCTACC
Organism: Hymenochirus boettgeri; assembly: GCA_019447015.1. NCBI lineage: Eukaryota > Metazoa > Chordata > Amphibia > Anura > Pipidae > Hymenochirus > Hymenochirus boettgeri. The sequence continues at coordinate 27,331 of JAACNH010001816.1, forward strand.
ATTTATACTCCTGAGCTCCCTTTGCCTCCCTAGCGTAGCACTTGACTGCGGTAGTATTCAAAATCGCTACCTGAGGTCCGTGCTTTTAACTTGGCCCCTAATTTCTCGAAATCATTTTAAGGACCCACCTCCACCTCTACTTTGTCATGGCACAATGTGAACCAGACCGCGTCACTCCCAGCCCACCCCATACTCTGTCTACACTACTCCACCACATGTCGAACCCTAGCACCAGTCCAGACAACACACGGTCTGGCATGCAGGGTCTTGGCGACAATTACCCCCAGCTACCCTTCTAATAATGGTCCCCTACCAACTACCACCTGCCTATCCTTCCTAGCCCCAGTTCCTCCTCCCTTGTATTGGAATGGCCTCCCCTGGTGCTCAGGGCGGCCCGCTCTATACATGCTGCTTCCGAGCCATGTCCTCCACATCTTCGCCTAAAATGTCAAATCTTTTGGGATCGCCCAACTATGAAGAAGCACCCCTATCTTCTGTCCCCTACTTCCTCTGGTGACCCTTACAATCTGTCTCCTTTACCCCCTTATCTGCCCCTCTCCACCCTCCAGTTTACTGCCCCTGCCAGTACCTGCATGTCCCCCAGGTTTGCCATCCTGCAATGCTGCAAGTTTCCCCTTTAGATTCCTGACCTCAGATTCAAATGGGCAACCACTCAATCTGACCATACATAGGTCCCGTGGGGCGTTTCTCCAAGCTCCCTATACCTTCGCAGGATGCACATTTGCTTGGCCCCAACAAAACTGTCCATACTAACAGCAAGGGTAACCTCATTATATCCAAAGAATTTACGCTAGGTGAAGGGCTGCAAACGAAGTATCCGGAATGGTGGAGGGCGGGGGTAAAGGGCGTCCCTGCCCATGCCACTGACCTCTCAGAGGAAAAGGAGGAGGCGGAACCTTTTTGGACATGAGACTGCTACTAACTCTTCACTTTCCTGGACTTTTGACCAAACACTGCAGAGGAATCCATAGGATCAGATATGTAAGTAAGGATTTTTTTGAAACTATATATGGGCCGTATGGGTTAAATTTGTAGTTCAATCATGCTCAGGTTTTGGTAATTGATAACTAGTGTTTTTACAGATATTGACACTTATCCTATAGAATATGACACATGTTTTATAGTTGGCAAACATGTACCCTTTTCAAAGGAACTATGCAGCACAATAAAGCTGCAACCTGGATTTTCTCACCAAAATTCAAAGATAAAGTGCTCCTTGTTATGAAGATAGCACAGAAGTCCTCCATGGCCTATATATAAAAGGCCACCATTTCAAATGGACCAATCTACATAGGGTACCGTATATCCTCGAGTATCGCCGAGTTTGAGGTTTAAAAATTAACCTAAAACTTTACTCTGCTTATACTCGGTCACAGACTTACCTGCAAAGTCCAGAGGCAGCAGCGATTCTGGCCGGCAGTTCCCAGTATTTCTTCACGTTTTTTTTTTTTTTTTTTTTTTTTGTTGGCGGATGAACGTCATCACGCAACGCTGGCGGATGACGTCATCGCACAGCCGCGAGCAGTAATGGGAACGCCGGCGGACTCGCGCTGCCCTCTGGATTGCAGAGAGGAAAACTGAAGACCAGTGTACGTGTATTGACTGTTGGGGACTGGGGGGAGGGCTGGGGGTACTGGGGGGAGGCTGGGGGGACATTATCCATGCAGACCCCCACATTACCTTTTTACTATAGGTATTTGGAAACTACAACTCCGCACAAGTCATTGCTGGGAGTTGTAGTTTCCAAACATCTACAGTGAAAAGGTATTAGGGTGTGGGGACAGTATGCCATACAGTAACCCCAATACCTTGCTACTATAGGGTTGGCACTACAACTCCAGCACCAAGCGCTGCAGTTTGTAGTTTCCCAAACATCACAGTGGAAAGGTATTAGGGTTACTGTATACCCTCGCTATACTCGGTCAATCATATTTTCTAATTTTTTGTCAAAAATGGTGGCCTCGGCTTATACTCGAGTCGGCTTATACTCTAGTATACGGTACGTGTATACAAGCATCGCACTATCGTGAAACTAAACCAGGAAGCAGTCAGCATTGTCATTGGGCGAGTGGATCGTGCACTATGATATAACTTACCTTTGGTCCTGGATGCTGGTGACTGATTGAAAGAACGGAAGGTAAGGAATAGGTTCCTTACCACATTTGTGTGAACTATTCTTTAAGTCAGTTTATGTTTTTTTTTTTTTTAATCTTGGTTGCCCTTTAGTAGTTTTATCAGCCTGGATCTGGTTTTATGAAGCCTGGTTACGTTTATAAATGAAAATAATCTAAATTTATTGTTTAAATAAAGTGCGTCCCTTTATAAAATACATAAAGAAGCTTCTGTATCCCATGTGTGTGTTGACTTTGTAACATTCGTTTTTCGAAACATTGGTTGATTCCCTTGCATTAATTTATTTGAATGGAAACTTGGTAGTAGGCTGAGAAGTTCTGTTTGTCAACTATTTTCATTTATACTCCTATTCATATGTCCAAGCATTGGTTCATAATGGGTTACACTGTACTATTCAGACTGTACACAACCTTTTTTTGTTTGAAATAGGAGAAAACGTATTCAGTTTTTTATTTAATAAGATGTTCTGTCATTAAAAGAATCATATTTAGAAAGATTATAAACAGAGTAAACTATAATAGTCAGAGATGGAGGTGGCTTTGATGAAATCTTATGTTCCTTAGATTTGCAGCCACGGTGCTACACCACCCTATTAGTATTGATTTATATATACCAGTTGTTCTTAAAGGGGAACTGTGGCCTTCAACCACTGTTCCTACCTTTTTAAATGAGCCATCAACCACCTTCTACTTGCTGCATAGCCCAGAGAAAAAAAACAAGATTATAGAATCACTGCTCAGAAAGTAGGATTTGGGAGGTTCTGAAATCTTCGGTCACAAATACTAGTTCCTCCTCTAATCTGCGGTTGGACTGCAGGAGAAACAGAAGAAGCAGGAAGAGATTGGCTTACATTGACTGAAACAAGGATAGGAAGGGACTTAAAGGGGTTCAGTCCAGTTCTGCTAGGAGAGACACAGGGAATAGGAATTGTCACAATGGTTTTCAGAGCAGAAGTGATTTCGATGTGGCTACCATATCACAACTAAAATGTAAATTCTTTCAAAACATGTAGAAAAATAATGAAAGTAAATAAATTAACAAAATACTTGGCAATTCCCTGTCAATTTACCTAAATCCTTTTGGACACAGTTACCCTTTAATAGACCAGTGCTTTTACTTTTACTGGTGTGGTAAAGGGTGGCCTGCAATAAATTGACCTTAAAAGTAGGATGCATGCACCCTGTTCTGTTTGAAACTTTGACTGAGAGACAGCTACACTCGTTATAGATGGTAATGAACACTAAAGGAATTACATGGCAATCCCATATTTTCAATTACCGGTGTCCATGCTCACGCGCAGGCTACAAAGCTGCTGTTGTTTACAATGTTGGACTTCCGGATTTATCTTATCAGCATGGGCTCCAATGATGGTATGTGCACATGGAAATGACCCATATATTCCAAGGAACCTGTCTTAGGGCACGGGCACTCTGCAACGCAACCGCACACGGAATTGCATGCGTTTTTCATTAAGTATTGGAAAATGTATGCATCACACTTGAAAACGATCGTTTTTGGTACGTTGCCGCGATTCCAATGATTGCGCATTGCGTTTGTGCATTGATTGCTCAAGCGCAAACGCAGAAAAATCGCAGCAGTGTGGCCTAGCCCTAAATGACTATTTTTAGTCAGGTTTTATTTGTTTTTGGAGGGATTTATGTTTTTCTTGTTGTATTTTATTTTTAACTTGCTAGAACACAGTCTTTTTCTTCCTTTCAGCTTGTGGCAAAAAAAATCTTGTGTATTAGCAGCCTAGAGCAATAGTTTAAAAAGAGAATTTTTAGCTACACTAACCTAATGCACAAGTCTGAGAAATGCAATAGTTCAAGAAATACTAAGAAAAGGCAAAAAATTATTAAAGGTCATCTATTAAAAAAAATATAAATATTTCTCATCAATAGAAGCTATCAATGTACCGTTATATTTTTTGATCAGTCCCTTATTCTCTGCATATCTTTAGAAACATCTTACATTTCAGCTTTCAATCAAGTGCTTATTACTATACTTCTGTGTGCTGTTTTGCTGTATCTGAAATAGTGACAGTTAGAATTTCTAAATTGCATGGTTTGAACCCCCCCTTCCACTTCTGGGCAAGCTTGACTTCTCATGAAAGTCATGTCAGGTGGAAGATGAAACCTGTTAAGAGTGGGAGGGGAATACTTGGGCCAAAGAAAACAATTACTTGATTGAAGGAATGCAGCAACACGCACACACCTCTGATTAAGGGCTACTTACATGTATTTATTTATAAATTAAGATCAGCAGTCACTTATACAATATAGTTGCCCTTTAAGGTAAAAATAGTTCAACTTTAGGAAAAGTTACCTTGGCGTGGTTGAAAGGCTTTTCATTCATGTGATCACAGTATAGTATAGTATAGTATTTGAGGTTGAATAAAGACATACGTCCATCCAGTCCAACCCATCTAGCAGTATCCTCATTTCCTGCCTAACTGTTGATCCAGAGGAAGGCAAAAAAAACCCACCAAATTTATGAAGGGGGAAAAAATTCCTTCCTGACTCCAAGTGGCAATCGGAAATTTCCCTGGATCAACTCTACTTTATGTATCAATACCAGTAACTTGCAACATTCCTTGTTTGCAGAAACTCATCCAGCTTTTTTTTTAAACTGACCAATGAACCTGCCATTACAACGTCCACTGGAAGACAGTTCCATAGCTTTACTGTTCTCACAGTAAAAAACCCTTTCCGAGCTTGAAGCCTAAACCTTTTTTCTTCAAGTCTTAAGGGATGTCCTCGTGTCCTTTGACATGTTCTATTGGTGAACAATGCCCCAGATCGTTTATTGTATGGCCCGTTAATGTATTTATACACAGTAATCATATCCCCACGCAAGCGCCTTTTCTCCAGCGTACATAATTGTAACTTTTCCAGTCTCTCTTCATATTCAAGCTCCCCCAATCCCCTTATTAATTTAGTTGCCCTTCTCTGCACCCTTTCCATTTCAAAGATGTCCTTTTTGTACACAGGAATCCAAAATTGCACTGCATATACCAAATGAGGCCTTACCAATGCTTTGTAAAGAGGGAGAATTACATTTTCCTCCCTTGAATCCATACCTCGCTTTATACAAGACAATACCATGCTGGCTCTGGCTGTTGCCGCCTGGCACTGCTTGCTACCTTTAAGTTTGTTATCCACCAAAACTCCAAGATCCCTTTCCAACAGGGATTCACTTAACACAGAGCCATTTATAGTATAAGTAGCACAAGTATTTTTAAGTCCAAAATGCATCACCTTACATTTATCAACATTGAATTTCATCTGCCACTTAGCAGCCCAATGTGATAATCTATCTAGATCCCCTTGCAACGATTGCACATCCTCTGAAGTTTTTAATGGTCGACAAAGTTTTGTGTCGTCAGCAAACACAGAAACCTTGCTGACAATACCCACTTCCAAATCATTAATAAATAGATTAAATAGAAGCAGCCCCAACACAGAACCCTGTGGCACCCCACTTAGCACTTTAGTCCATAATGATGAAGCCCCATTAACAACTACTCTCTGCATCCTATTCATTAACCAATTTTCTATCCATGTACAAATGTGACTCCCCAGACCAACAGACCTTAGCTTATTCATTAGTCGCCTATGGGGGACTGTATCAAAAGCCTTTGCAAAATCCAAGTAAACTACATCTACTGCTATACCAGAGTCTAAATTTCTACTTACTTCCTCATAAAAGCCAAGCAAGTTAGTTTGACAAGATCTATTCCTCCTAAATCCATGCTGGTTACTACTTATAATGTCAGTCCTTGAAACATACTCTAGAACATGTTCCCTTATTAAACTTTCCAGGATCTTCCCCACCACTGAAGTTAAACTTACAGGCCTGTAATTACCCGGCTGTGAACGACTACCCTTTTTGAATATTGGAATAACATCAGCCTTTTTCCAATCCAGAGGCACACCACCGGACATGAGGGAATCAGCAAAAATAAGAAACAATGGCCTAGATAAAACTGAACTTAGCTCCTTAAGTACCCGAGGATGTATTTTATCCGGTCCAGGAGATTAATTAATATTAACCTTATTTAGTTCTTTCTGTACCATATCCTCGGTTAACCAAAGTGAACTTGAATCTTGTATACCTTTATTGCTACTATACTCTATGATATCTGTACTTGGATCTTCTATAGTGTATACAGAGGAAAAAAAATTATTCAAGACATTTGCTTTATCGCCATCCTCCGTAACTAACTTATCCCCATTAATTAATGGTGCCACATTCTCAGTCCTCATCTTCTTACTATTAATATACTTAAAAAAATGTTTAGGCTTAGTGATGCTTTCTTAGCTACGGTACAGTAATGTACCGTATACTAAAACCCCTTTGTTTTGTATTATGTAAGGAAGTTTGCAGGTAATATGATATTGTATGGGGCCTAGGAATGTGCATTGATTATATTTTTTTGCCATTTGCCATATTACCTTAAACAAAGTATCTTTCTAAGGTTTCTTTATATACTTGTAGATTTTTGTAAAACAAAGAAAAAAAATGGAAAAAAACCCCAACAAAATAAGGAAGGAGGAAATCTTCCCATGTTAGTAACCAAGGTTATTACTAGATAAAGAGTATTGAGCAAACACAATATCCTTCTGTGCTGCTTCTCTGAACTAAACAAGAACGTCCCTTTCACACATTATGAGAAGTTAGCAAACCCTTGATAACAATGACAGGAAGGTTTTTTAGTAAGATTAGTTCCCATGGAAGAAAATGTCTTGATTTTATTTTCCTTCTTCTGAATTAAAGGCAGATTGCTTTTCCTGTATACCAATTCTACATCTCCAATTGTGTGGTGGAATGTGCACTGGCCATTAGGAAACATGGGCATTCATTGAACAAAGGCAAAGGTGTTATTACTGACCCAGGAGTATTAGTCTTCCTGATGGGTTAATGGTACAGCTATTTAGACTGTCTAATTCAGGGATCAGTGCAAAGTTGCATGAGATAGTGACAAGTGGGGTTGAAGGGCATGTCTATCCCCAGAACAAAAATCTATAGTTGGCTTCCCCACCCACAAACCCTAATATTGTTACAGTTAGTTACCTCTCTGCAGTCAGTTAAGTCCATAATCACTGCTGTAATAATAATTTCACTGCTGTGCTTTTCCTTCCCTGACCTCCTTGTAATATGCATATTTTGAGTGTTTAAGCTCAATCTTTTACAAGATCCACAAAGATTACTTTTATTCTGTTACAGTATCCTAGATTGCTTTCCATCTACCCATATTTCATAAAAATTTCTTTAAATCTGCCATAGTTTCACAGATTTTCATGAATTGCATTCCATCTGCATCCCCTTTTAACGCCTTTAATAGTTACACTTATAGAAACAACATAGTATAGAGCTGCAGAGGAAGGGTAATGAAATGAATCTGATCTTAGCACATCTCTGTGCAATGCATTTCTAAAAAGTGGACCTATCTAAAGTAAATTAAACCATCACTATCTGAAGGAAAATGAAACCTTCAGAGCAGATTAATCCGTCTCCACATTTTAACTCCCAATTAAGCACTGACACTGACTAAGGCTGGGTACAGACGAACAGACTTTTTGCCCCAACCGAGCATTCACTGCTAGCACTCTTTCAGGACAAATGGCTGTTTGATGCGGCAATAGTGGCCGTGGTCGACTGTTCGCACGATCGATTTACCAGCAGTCCCGATCGCTTGTTCGTCCAGACGGACCGGCGACAGAGCTCAGTTGCGGCTGCCACGCACACAGCATCAGATATTTCCAGACAACTGACTTATCCATGTCACTATTGGTCGGTCTGCCGGAAATATCCGATGGTGTACACCCAGCCTTACCTAGAAAGAGATCTGACTGAAATCCAGAGGGGTGAGGCTCATTATCATGAAGTTAGACTGGAAAAAGTGATAAAATGTACTACTTGCAAATGGCAGGAAAAAACAAACATGGTAAATAAAATTTAGGAGAAACACATTTGGTGAGTGAAAAAGGGTGTACACAATCCTTTAAAGTTAAGTAACACCATTTTTTCCACATTCCAGTTGATATTTTAAAGAAGATCGATATTCCATCCGTGTTTATTGGAGAATCTTCAGCTCATGCATTGAGGGAAGAGTTCACTTGGGAAAAGGGGTAATGTGTTCTGTTCTGTCTGTAACAAGATTTTACAAATACCAAATGTAAATCTATTCCATAGAGATATGTCACATCCTTCTTACCATAAACGATTGTTAAATGCTATCAGTTGTTTGTCTGGTGTGAATTAAAGTGATGCTGCCAATATTTACTGTAGGTGCAACCGATCGTGTGGCCCATTTAAAATTTCCATTTTTTCCGCACTGGTTGCAGACTGTGTACACAGCATAAGAATAAGTAAATACATATGCAGAGTACATCATTAACTTGGGACTGAGTGTATCTATTATATAATATATACTTACAAATGTACATCTGCACTAAAAACATCTTTTATGGGAAATGACAGAGGAAGAGAACTACAACTTTCACGTTCTTGGTTCTTAGTATTTCACCATTGTCGCAGACCATCTCTGGCTCAACCCTGACCTTTTGGCACTAATAATTACCCAGACCAGTGATGGCGAACCTGTGGCACTCAGAGCCCTTTCCATGGGCACTCAGCAGAATTCACCAGAGTTTGTTTTCTGGGTAACGAGAGGTCAAAACAAGTATAGATTCACTAGCACACCACGGCTGGCAATTGCCAATAATCAGTAGGTTTAATCCTCTAAACACCCCCTACCCTGGGATTGATCCAACCTCAAATCAAAGTGAGAGGATTACACTTTATCAGTTTAACATTGAATGTTGTTTGCACAATATATTTTTATAATCTATTGTCAATTTTATCCACTGTATCTGTCTATCTGTTTTAAATTGTTTTTTCTAAAGTAAAACCTCAGTAGTCATGTTAAACTATTGTGTCAGTACTATGCAAATATATAGGTGGGTTTTGGATACTCAGTCTCTATAAGGTTCGCCATAAATGCCCCAGACCCTGCGAATTTAATTCCTCGATAGCCATTGATCTGGGCAGCATAATCTTTATTATAGGCCTGGCCTGCAGGTTTAAAAAACTGAGTACTAAACAACATACAGCTTTACTAAGGTGTGAGACCACACAATAGCATTAGACATTTTAAAATCAAGTGACACTTTCTTATGATTTAGCTTAAGTTGTTTAATGTTCATGTTTATTGATTGTAGGAAACTGACAGCAATGTATTTCGCGTGTCCTGTGCTTGACAGTTATAAGTAATTAAGAAAATGCTTATGCAAGTATTTTGATTTCTCCTAACACAGTGGTCATGTTCTGCTAGTCCCTGAGCTTACCCTGCCATTGGAATATTACTTGATACCATTCCTAATTATAGTTGGGATATGTCTTGTTCTAATTGTCATCTTTATGGTAAGTGCAGAAAAAGCTAAAACGTCTTAGAATTGTTTTACTATACAAATTGTAGCAATGCTTTTTCTAACCTCCCTATATGGGGGGAATATGAGTTTTTTTCTTTACAAAATAACAGTACAGAATGTATTTGTCTATTAAAAAATCCCAATCACAAAATTCAACAGTCCTTTTTCTTTATTGGTTTTAAATAAAATATTGTGCAGTCGATCAAACAGAAGATTGTTGGACCAGACAGAATTTTTTTAATGGTCCCATCCACAGCCATACATCTTAATCAATATCATAGTTACATAGTAGTTGAGGTTAAATAAAGACATACGTCCACGAAGTCCAACCTTTTCACCCTACCTAACAGTTGAACCAGGAAGGCTAAACCCCCCCCCCAAAAAAAACCTGTTAAAATGGGGGAGAAAAATTCCTTCCTTACTCCAAATGGTGTAAAAGTACCCCTGGATCAATGTATTAATACCAGTATTTTTCATTTTTTTTTTTAGTTTTCGAAACGTATCTAGGCCACTTTTAAAGCTATTCAATGAACTTGCCATTATGAAATCTGCTGGAAGACAGTTACACAGTTTCACCTTTCTCACTGTAAAGAAACCTTTCCTAACCTGAAGATAAAACCTTTTCTACTAATCTTAAAGGATGCACACTAGTCCTCTGATATGACCGATTTGTGAACAATGCACCAGAGCGTTGTATGGCCCATTTAATATATTTGTGATCATATCCCCATGCAAGCATCGCTTCTTCAATATAAACAACCCTAACTTGTCTAATCTGTCTGCATAGTCAAGCCCCTCCATTCCCTTTATTATTTTAGTTGCCCTTCTCTGAACTACTTCCATTTCCAAGATGTCCATTTTGTATATGGGATTTCAAAACTGCACCACATATTCCAAATGAGGCCTTACCAGTCAGTGCCTGGTAATGAAGGAGAATAATATTTTTCTGTTGAATATATTTCCTTCTTTATACAAGACAATATCTTGCTAGCTTTAGCTGTTGCTGTCTGGCATTGTTTGCTACAGTTAAGTCTGTTATCTACCAAAACCCCCAAATATTTTTCTATTAGAGATTCACTTAACACGTTATTTATGGTGTTGGTGGCACAAGGATTGTTACACCCCAAATGCATCACCTTACATTTATCAACATTGAATCTCATCTGCCATTCTGCTGCCCATTTTGATAATCTATCTAGGTCTGCTTGCAGCAATTGCACATCACTTGAATTTCCAAAGCTCTGCATAATTTAGTGTCATCAGTAAATGCAGGGACCTTGCTCTCAATGCCCCCTGCTAAGTTTGTTCTTTAATCTTTTTATAAACAGATTAAAAAGAATTGACCCCAATACAGAACCCAGAGGCACTCCACTTAGAAATTTAGCCCACATAGATATAGCTCCATTGGCCACCACTCTCTGTTTGCGATCCAATAACCAATTCTCTATCCATGTCCAAATGTTTTTTTCTAGACCAACTGTCCTCTGTTTCTACATTAGTCGCTTATGTGGCACAGTATTTTGCTTTAGCAAAATACAAGTATACTACACCCACCGCTATGTCTGAATCTAAAAAAAAAACAAGCAAATTTGTCTGGCATGATCTATTTCTCATAAATCCATGCTGACTACTTCTAATAAGATCTGGAGACAAAGTCAAGGATATGATCTCAAAAAACTGGCTTTTATCCAATCTAGTGGTACATCACCAGACAAAAGTGAATTTGAAAAGATGAGAAACATTAGTCTAGATAAAACTGGGCTAAGCTCTTTTAAGATCCGAGCATGTAATTCATCCGGTCCTGGGGCTTTATTGATATTTTTTCTGTACCATATCCTCTGTCAGCCAGAGAGAATATTCCTTAATTTAAGGACTAGGATTCTCTATAGTGAATACCGATGGGAAAAAATGATTAGCAAATTAGCCTTTTGGCATCTTCTACAACCATCTCAGAACCATTATTTAATGGTCCCACATTCTTAGTCCTCATCTTTTTACTATTGATATACTTAAAAAACATTTTGGGGTTGGACTTACATTGTATTTAATTTTCTATTTTATCTAGTTTAATTGCTTTCTTGCACTTTCTTAACTTATACTCAATTTAAGCCCGTTCTGCTCCCTCTGATTAAAAAATTTTAAAAGCCTTTTTTGTTTTTTCCATTTCCCTTCTTACATTAGCATTAAGCCATTTAGTAGTGGACCTATTTTTTACACTTGTTCCCTAAAGGTATAGATTTAAAAATGTAATAGTTTAATACCACTTTCAAAGTGGTCCATTTTTGCTCAATATCCTTACCTAGGAACAAATCCCCCCAGTCATCAGGAGTGATTCCTTTAAGATAAAATTAGCTTTCCTAAAGTTAAAAGCTTTTGTTAACTCAGTGCACATTTGCTTTTTGCAAGCTATTTAAAATTACGCTCAAAAAGTGAACCTATCCATTTGCTCATTAATTAAAGAATGTGAGGTCTTACCTCCTATTCTTAAATTAATGAGCAAACAGGTTCATTCTTTGAGTGAAACCTATCCTTTAAGCCCAGGCAAAATGGCTAATTCTGTATCATTTGTATATAATAAATGTAGATCACCAAATTTGTTCAAGATCGGCACAGAGCAAGAAGGAATAGACTTCGTAAAGACCAATTGAAAAAACTCCCAGTCCATAAATACAAGAAGGGTAAGCAGAAGGGTTTTTGGATTGTTTTATGGGTGTTTTGGGCATTTTGTAAAGTTTTTATTATTGAAGAGGGAAAATGTCAAAAATAAAATTAGCAAAATAATGTTTGATTGGTAGTCATCATGGATAGGGGAAAAAGGTTTACCAAATGGACTAAGATGTTGAGTCAACCTTTATAATTATGGGGCTGATGCAATAAAAGTTGCAAACATTTTAAACAACCAATTAGCTTTTTACTAGGTTATTGCAGTTAGCATTTGATTTGATTACTGCAAATAAATAGCTTGTGCAAACTTTTGCACCTCTTATTGCATCACCCCCATTTTAAAAAAATGTATTATTAAAGGGTATCTCCACTCATAATATTGTGTTTTGGGAATCCAGTTCTATTGAAGAACGGGAGGTAAAGGAGCTGTGCCTTACCTTCCGTTCTTCAATAGAACAAACAGGAGCCAGGAGAGAAGGTAAGAAACTAACCCGCTCGTTCGCTCCCACAGCGCTTAGTCTGACCGGTCCCGACGGACCTTGTCTTCTATTTGCATAGATCGCGCATGCACATAGAAGACAAGGTACGTCGGAATCTGTCAGACTAAGTGAACGAGCGGGTAAGTTTCTTACCTTCTCTCCTGGCTCCTGTTTGTTCTATTGAAGAACGGAAGGTAATGCACAGCTCCTTTACCTCCCGTTCTTCAATAGAACTGGATTCCCAAAACTCAATATTATGAGTGGAGATACCCTTTAAGACTGAGTGAAACCATTGCCATGCCCTTTGCTATCCATACACTGTTTAGACGTTTAAAGGCAACTAGATGTTCGATGTTTGACGCTACAGCTGTAACATTGGAAATTCAGTTCAGGGAAAATTGCTGGTAAGTGACTAGTGTGCGGACACCTTAATTGTTTGTATTACAAATCGGCCCTAGAAAGGTTCTATCCTGGACCAATTTTGGGATGACACATGTAATAATGGCAACCTTTTACCAGCTTTTTTTTGATAGGGTTATCACTGTACACAGAACAGTTCTTGCATTAAAAGATGTACAGCTGACTCGCAATTTTAATATGCATCTGCAACAGGATTCCCCTTGTCTCATTTTATGGTATCACCTTGTCACAGGACCAGACACCTTAATGGCCATTGCATTGCCTTTGAAGCAAGAGCAGAATGAACATGTAAATATTTACATGCCTAACTAATTCTGCTTTCTTTTCTGTAATAAACCAGGAGGAAAATATTCAGTGCAGTTTCCCTGTTACTAAACTCAAGTCCGGTAAATCCCAGCATACTCATATAAACAGACAGATGTTCATGTGGCCAAAGGAAAAAAAACTGCATTAAAAATTATTTAAAATGTAACCGTTACTGGCATGCAAGTGAGAAAAGACAAACCATAAATCAACATCTCCTTTATTTGTAGCTTGAACTGTCATAGGGGGCGCTGTTCTTCCTACATTTTCTATTTATGGTAGTAAAAGTAATACTGGTAAAATGAGCCTAAATATACGGTACATGGCTTATTTTTACAGGTAGACCCCTTTAATCTTTAGAAGGATTCTTTTTGTTCCAATTATTTCTGTTTTTTAATCAATAAAGTAATCTACACAAACAAAAAAGACAAGCAAAGCGAGCTCATTAAATAGATCTTCTCCGACAAGCAGAGAGCCAGCCTAGAAGAAATAAAAATTTGTATTCAACATAGTAAACCAGCCACATTTTGAACGCAAATATTGTTCATTAAAACATGTTTCTTTGTAACAATAACTTTGTAACTTTTTAAGGTTTTCCTTAATATTCCCTGATAGTGACCAGTAATTTCTAATTACAGGAGATGAGTATGATGTATGCGCAATCTGTCTGGATGAATACGAGGAAGGGGATAAGCTAAGAATCCTGCCCTGCTCACATGGTAAGAATAAAAGGACTTACTCTTAAAAAGCTTACTCTAGTCCAGGGATTCTCAAATGGCGTGTTTCCAGATGTTTGAAAACTACAACTCCCAGCATTCCTCAACTTCAGAGGGAAGCCAAGGAACATCTGGAGTTGCACCGTTTGGGAATCTCCCTAGCATAGGCCACATCAGTGACACTTCTAAAGTGACATTTTAAGCCGCCTCACAAAGTATAAACAATAACTGCTTTTTGCTTTCATATGTGTCTATTGAAAGAACACCAAATAGAAAGAAGAAATTTATTACCATAGTCAACTATACAACACAGCTTTTAAAAAAAAAATTGAAGCACACCAAAAGGGAAACCTGTAAATGCTTTATAGTAGTTAAAAAGTAAATGTAAGGAGTAGAGATGTCCAAACTTCGCAAAATCCGGTCCCCTCGAGGATCCGCGAATTTTCGAAAATCCACGAGCGGACCCGTTAAAATGAAAAATATCCTCGAAAATACAAGAAATCCTCGTAATTTTGAAAATTTTCGAAAATACGAGAAATCTCGTAATTTCGGAAATTTTCGAAAACACGAGAAATTTGTAATTTCGAAAATTTTTGAAAATACGAGAAATCCGCAGTTCAGAAGGCGGAAAATCCAGAAAAATCCGCCGTTCGCGAACGGGATAAGTCCGCGGCGGATCCAGGTTCGGATCCGCGAACCGGCCATCCCTAGTAAGGAGTATCGATACCTGTCTAGCATAAAAACAGCTCTAAACTATTACTTTGTAAGACTTTCTTGCCTCTAAGTTGTTTTATTTATGAAATTAACACTAAACTGACAAATCTGTAAACAATATATTATTGAAATATCTGTCCATTTTGTCATTCTGTAACAGCCTATCACTGTAAGTGTGTTGATCCATGGCTAACCAAGACAAAGAAGACCTGTCCTGTGTGCAAGCAGAGGGTGGTCCCATCACAAGGAGATTCTGAGTCTGATTCTGACAGCAGCCAAGAAGAAAACGATGTCTCGGAAAACACGCCATTGCTCCGGCCTGTGGCATCTGCCAGTACTCAGTCTTTCGGAGCCATATCTGAATCTCACTCACAACAAAATGTTATTGAGTCTTCAGAGGAAGATGATGAAGATGATGATGAAGATGATGGTGGGGATGACAGTGATAGCAGTGATGATGAGCATGACACAGAAAGTGTAGTTGTTCAGTTACAACACAGTATGGAAAAGGAGTCCAGAGAAAGGAATACTGTGTGAACACGGGATAACAAAACGTCAATGGATTTGCAAAAACTTTTTTTTTTGATTATCTCAATAGGTCATTAAATACGTTAGATAGAAAAGATATTTTTTCTCAGCGCAAAACCTCGGATTTCTATTCATTTGCACAATTCTATTCATTTCCGATATTGTGCTTCTAATGAATTCAATATATGAAGAAAAGTGACCAGTTATGTGGAGCTACTGGACAATGTGCGAGTCAGTAGTTAAGATTTCATCAATTTGGATGATTGAGAAGTGTTGGTGGATTTTATTGGATACCTCATCTGGTGTGGTTGTGAGGTACTTATTAAGGGCCCTGGACTTAGAAGGCCAAAAAGAAGGTTTTAGCTTTATTTCAAGTTAACTGTTTCCTGGTAGATTTCAAGTTACTTGACAAAATATATCCTGGTGACTGTGAAAATGGAAGAATACAGTGGTGTGTGAATGGCAGAGATCTACAGCAATGTACTGTTTGGTTAAATAATACCAATAAAGCAAATATCTATATTATGAAATGACATTTAAAAGCAAAGTTAATTCATTTCTAATGGGGGGTTAATGACCCGTAAAGGGCAAATTAAAAAAAAAAAATCTGCTTATATAAAAAAAACACAAGTATTTTGCTTTAACTCTTCAGAACCTCTAGCAGAGAGTGTATATATACACATCACTTTTATGATTCCACTTTGTACCGTTCCCTGGAATAATGCACTATAGGAACAAAGCTTATATATACTGTATGTACTTACAATTGTAAATTAAAAAGTAAACTTACTATAGAAAGTCACAATACTTGCATAAAGTTGATTGATTTTATATTACCAAGTGTGAAGGCTAAAAATAAAATATTTTTTCCATTGAATCAGAAGATGGTTATGTGTTGCATAATTATGGAATACAAAGCAATATTGTAGGCACAGTATCACTAATTCACAATACCGTGCATTTAATGATCATTATTTTTACAACTGCAATCGTACATTTACAATAATTGTGATAATTGTATGATCGCCTATATAATACTTAGCGGTATTGTAGGCCTCAGTCATGCTTTTACAATAACCTGCAGTATCAGGACTTATTTACCCACGTGTGCTGTGCTAAAAATAGGGGTTAAACTTGTGCTAACTATTGAATAGGTTAGCGCAAGTTTAACTTCATAATTTCACTGGCTGCACCAGTTTCACCAAAGACACTCATGCAACTGGCGCAATGTATTTATAAAGGATTTGCACCACTTTTAACTCCACAATTTAAGACCAGCTAATGGCTGGTCTTAAAGTGGCACTGGGGTAAAATCCCTTTTGGGATTTACCACCAGGTGCAAATCCAGTATTAAATACCAAAAGCCACATTTGCCTGGAGCAATTTGCAGCTCTGGGTAAATGAGGCCCCGTGGGTTTATAAATACCGCCCCTAAGGCTGTGTACACCATGCACGATCAACCAATAGTTCAGTGTATTGGTGAAGTGAAAAGCCCTGGTATGGAAGACCCTTACTAATAACCTTGGGCAATTTTTCTGGGCTGACACCCCTTGGGAAGGTCTCCCTGACAACCTTGTTTGTACATTGATGCAAAGGATTTAACATGGATTTTAGACTAGAATAGCCTAGTTATTATGCATATGTCGCCCTTTAAGTGAACATGCTCTGCCTCCAGGAACACGGGAGGAGCAGAGGGCAGGTATTCGCTGCAATATAGTAAACCTTCTGGGGAGAGGGGAGGAGCAGAGGGCCAGGTATTCGCTGCATTATACTAAACCTCTTAGGGAGAGGGGAGGAGCAGAGGGCCAGGTATTTGCTGCATTATACTAAACCTCTCAGGGAGAGGAGCAGAGGGCCAGGTATTTACCGCTACATACCAAACTACATTTTTTTATATGGCCCAATTGCCCCCAAAAACCTCAACCTCACAAGGTATTATCTTATTAAATCTGCTCATATATATACTTACCATCCTTCATATGCATCTGCTGCTATTCCATGCAATGAAGCAGCATTAGGGGCTGGACCAGCAGCGGCATCTGTGATGCAATGTCTCAGCCAATTGCAAATGCCAGCCCGGCCCCTTCTGCTGCGTCTGTGCATGAGAAAGGCACAGAAGACAGTCAGAAGGAAGCCAAGGGAACAAGTACATAAAGTAGCAGATTTGAAAAGTTTAGACCATGTTAGGTTGAGATTTTGGGGGGCAATTAGGCCCTTTACAAAATGTAATTTTGGGGTTGGACATTTTTAAGTCAATGTAATACCCTAGATAACTGGATAACTATGTGCATGTGTCCACACCTCCTGAATTCTGTCACATGCTCTGCCTAATATGGACTGTAACAGGATTGGCAAGAGACTACTAGTAGGTGTGGCCTGCTGTAACAAGTTCCTCCATTAGTTTAGGACTGGGCATGTGAAAGAGAACAGTGGTCAGTGACCACGCTGTGCAATTCTTTTAATTATACGGCCGCAGTAACAGAACTTTCCGATAACGCAGGTTCGTAAATTTGGTCCACTGGGTAGTATTGAAATACTGTCAGTAATGGTATTTTTCAACCAAAGATATTTGTAAACTTTTTAATACAGCAGTTTGCCATCTCATCGGACAACATGGAAGTAATGATCTGTGAATCAAGAAAAAGATGTTTTAAACTATAGTTCTCAAATTTAAAAAAAAATGCTTTTTACTCACCCTACAACGTACTAAAGCTCTTGGTATTTGACTTGCACATCCTCTACTACACAAGCCATTACAGGAAGAAGAAGCAGGCCTCAGTAAAAATGGGGATTGAGGATTTTTAATAAGATTTGAAGGTGGTAGTTTTAAAGGATAATAAAAGTGATTTCTGGGTTACTGCAAAAGTAAACAATGTAATTATCTCCGAAAATAGATGGAAAAGACAATGGTAAATTGTAACTAGTCATGAAATTAAGATTTTCATTTCTTGACAGGGAAAGCGAACCACAACATACGTGTCAATATAAATCCACTTATAATATTAAAGTGTAGTTAACAGTAGAGGCTGGACTATAGAAGCTCATGAGATGGGGAAAAGGCCTATGATGGAGGAGGGAGTGGACTGTAAGAAGAGCAAATACTTAAGGATGAATCACTAAAAAAAAGTGAACGCTAAAACGTTCTCTCAAATTTAACCTCAAAATATGTAAATAGACAGTGGACAGGGAATTACTAAGGCAATGAACAAGCTGTATTATAATATGATGTAAATTATCAATTCCCTTTATCATTACTGTATTGCTAAAGGACAACTAAATCCAAAAACCTAAACCTTTGATTGCATGCATCTTGTAGATGGTTAAATCCTTGCAAGTTTTTACACATATTGGGGCCATATTCAGTAAACCGCAAAATCGGAAGTTGCCGATACCGTGGGCTATCATAAAAGTAAGATCCCATCTGTAAATGTAAATTTATGAATGGTTGTTTTGACAATCCCATGCAGTAGTACACTAGCACAAAAGGTATTGTATGTGCTATCATGCAAATTATGATAACATAGCGATACCGTGCCTAATACACTCAAAGGTACAAAGGGGAATCATTATAAATCTGCAGTTTTTTGTAAGGTTATTGCAGCTTCTTATTGACAGTGTTCGTATTGTACTTGTATGAAACCAGCATACATAGTAACATAGTAATTGAAGTTGAATAAAGACATATGTCCATCAAGTCCAACCTTTTCACCCTCCTTTTTAACCCTAACAGATGATCCAGAGGAAGGCAAAAATGGAGGGGGGGGGGGGGGAATCTGCAATCAGAAAATAACCCTGGATCAACCAGAACTGCAGTAGATGTATAAATATCAGTAATTCTCAATACTATTTAGTTTTAGAGACTATCTAGCCCACTTTAGTAGCTATTCAGTAAACTTGCCATTACCACATCTGCTGGAAGACCGTTCCACTTTAAAGAAACCTTTCCTAACCTGAAGATGAAACTTCTTTTCTTCCAATCTTAACGGATGTCCACGTGTCTTCTGATATGACCGATTAGTAAACAATCCACCAGAGAGTTTACTGTATGGCTGATTAATATATTTGTATAAAGTGATGATATTCCCACCCAAACATCGCTTCCCCAATGTAAACAGCCCTTACTTGCCTGCATAGTCAAGCCCCTCCATTTCCCTTATTATTATAATAACCTACCCCTATAGTGGATTTCTGTAGGAGGAACTTTAAGATTATAGCCATATAATCTTACAGTTCAAGGAGGAGAAGGAAACCAGAAGCCAAAAAGAGGTAGGTTATAATAAATAATGCAACCCGAACTATAAATTAAAGGGATATTAGAAGTCACCTTGGAGTTCCATGCCCTGTGGCCTCGTGCTTTTATATGTCACGGAACTCCTTGTGACTTCTCCTATCCTTATAATTTACAGTTGGGCGTGCATTATCCACTATATTATTTTAGTTGCCCTTCTCTGAACTGCCTCAATTTCCAAGATGTCCCTTTTGTATATGGGATTCAAAAACTGCACTGCATATTCCAAATGAGGCCTTACCAGTGCCTTGTAAAGAGGGAGAATAATATTTTTCTCTCTTGAATCTATTCCTCTCTTTATACAAGACAATCAGGGAGATTCAATAAAAGTTCTTATCGTTTAAAATAGTGCTAATTTTGCCCCAACCAATCAGATCTTATGTAACATTTGAAAGCTGACATCCGATTGGTTGGGGCAAAATTAGCACCATTTTAAACGATAAGAACTTTTATTGAATAACCCTGAATATCTTGCTAGCTCTAGCCGTTGCTACCTGGCATTGTTTGCTACAGCTAAGTCTGTTATCTACCAGAACCCCCAAATATTATTTCCTTGCACTGGTAGCCTTTTTGTAGAAGTTTTGATTTACTAAAAGAAGCAAAAATAAAGACTAAAAGACAAGCAGTTGGTTGGAATAAATTTAATTTCATCTGTCTGTAAACAAGGTGTTTTAATAGTGTATGGCATTTTCTTAAATGCATATTAAATCAGATGAGTTAGACTGTATCCCAGATGTAACAAAAGTGCAGGGAAAGAATGGACAAATTAAACAAATGTCTAAATTTGTACTTGATACACAAGACCCAAAACAGAAGCAAATTACTATATGTTTTTACAAGTGCCGTTCAAAAGAAACCTTTATGTCAGTTAAAATACATCTCATTTTGTAAGCTTGTCATATGGCACAAAAAATAACAAAAAAAACAAAGCCATCACATAACAGCCATGGTCATTCTAGAACACATCACCAGCTATCCACAATTTAGTTTAGTAAAACAGCACAAGAAGCATTTTAGCTGACATTTAGGTTAAATATTTTTTAAATCATACAACAGAATGAACCAAACAATTGCTGCAGCATTAGGGTCCAACAAATGTCATTACATTTTGTTATTTTTAGCAGCCCTATTGCAAACTACCACTTTGTTTAATGATATTTCAGCAGCAAAACCACATATAAACAGGATTTGACTATCGAAACTGAAGGCGATAGATACAAGCCTGTAAATGCTTGGAAAAACATCAAGCTGCAATTGGTCCTATGAAGAATTAAAACACCACAACACTATACATTATTTGCATTGGTGCTATAGTTTCATGATTCCCTTAGCTTAGGTGTGTACCTGTGTTACAAATTAGCTCCTTCATAAATGAAGGACTGGAAAATATTCCAACTGTTACATACGAGTGGTTTAGTTTGCATACACACTTGCTTCCAGCTCTAAAACTTTGCATTTAATTCAAGATCCAAGTTTCTTAAGCTGGCTTTAATTTATGAAGTGGATTGTGAATGTACTGCAAAAGCTTGTGAATACTATGACAATTTTGTTTGCATTATTTTGCTTTCTTCTGCTGCAGCAGTTAAAATCTCTTATTTCGCTCCAGTGTTAATCTTACTACAACAGGAAATTTCTAAAACACAAGTGGCATTTGTGATAGACATTCTGCTAGAACGGATTTTAAAATTTAGATCACTGTGAGCAGACTCCAATTGTGATAATGTTCCTGATTGTGTAGAAGTACGATTCTGTTTGATCACTGGCCAGTCCTAAAGCAAATTTTCTGCATTGCAATTTTTACTTTTTAACTCCTTAAAAAAATATATGTGTCCTGCAATCCTGGCCACCATATTCATAAAGATAATTTAATAGGCAGGGTATTTTTTCTGCCTAAAAAATATTTTTAGCAAATGGCTTTAAAAATTTGGCATAAAATCTACTCTGGAAAAAGTAAATTCTTATATTGCACACGTGTGCTCTCACAAGCATTACAGAAGTACACCTAAGAAATGACAGATTTGTAGTATTGCAGCCCACAAGAGACACTGAGGGGGCTTAACAGCTCAGATATTAAAAATAACATTCGTGTTTGGGGGGGGGGGGGGGGGGGGGAGTAATGTTTTGTAGTGTGTGTGGTAGAAGTTTAGTGTTTTGCCTGTATTTGAGAAAAGGAAGACTACGTAGTGACAGATAGCTGTAATCTGCTAAAAAGGCATCAATGAAATGGTTGTATTTATATTCTAATAGGAGCTCATCCCCATTTTCTAAAGCCCCATGGGTCCCTGCAATCTTGCTGACAAAACAAAGTTTTTACTAGGCAGAGACTTGAAAAATCTCAACCAGGAGAATTTGCTAGATTCAAATGACACATACATACCTTGCAAAAGAACAAGGTAAAGTTGTATTATTCACCTCCCACAACAAAAGCAACATATATTTTCTTTTAAACAGTATTATAAGAAAATACACAAATAAACAGTTGAGTGCATTTTATGGCATATCTGTCCATAGCAGATGAATTAAGAGTAAGCCCTTAATACATTAATTAAATAAAGCTAGCTTTGTATTCATTTTGACATGGCACTTAAAATACTTTTTAAAGAATTATCACTAAGAATGAGACAAGTTTTCAGACTTAAATTTACAACACATGTCAATATTTGATACATTAAGTGCCATTCATTTCCTATTACTGCAGACAGCACACTGCTAAATTTCTATACTTGCAGAATTAAGAGCTTATGCTTAATTCAAAACCCTTTAATGCCAGATCTCTCAAATACAACATTCAGAACGCTCTGGACTCACAGGGCAATAACATATCCATCCACTATCTTCAAATTGTTTTACAAACATTTTCTATAACTGGGTACTGCATGAATATTTGCAGATGACGATTTGTGACAATTTGAACGTACAGGTTAAATTTAAGAAGAAAAGATATGAAAAGTACCATAAGAAATAAAAATGCTGCTCAGTAATGAAGCTGGTGAAATGTTTTGGGGTGCCCTATAGGGAGCCCATTTGTCATAACATAAACCAGTTGCTTGAATACACAAAGATCCAGAATTAAAAGCAGGGTGGGAAACATAAAATAAAAGGAGGACAACTTTCCCCACTAAAACAGGGATACAAAGGAGACACAGCTTCATCACCGTGGCATTGCTAATAAAATTTCCA
This sequence comes from Hymenochirus boettgeri, assembly GCA_019447015.1. Lineage (NCBI taxonomy): Eukaryota > Metazoa > Chordata > Amphibia > Anura > Pipidae > Hymenochirus > Hymenochirus boettgeri. The sequence continues at coordinate 50,210 of JAACNH010001816.1, forward strand.
GACTAAGGAATGCCTTATTCACAAAGGAAAGTTTAATAGCAATATATATTGTTTTTACCCCCTAGATTACAAGTCAATCTAACTAAAATCCCATATCTCTCAAGTATTTTGCCATTGCGTATGCCTTTTTATTCAAGCCGCCTCCATGGACTCCTTCTTTGCCCATTACAAAGACCAAGACTGTAAGGGGAGAGAAAAAAATAACAATAAATAAATACATATTCCAGTTTGAGGTTGATGGAAAATATGGCAATTGGTGATCAAAATACAATAAAAGTTCTTATTGTTTAAAATGGTGCTAATTTTGCCCCAACCAATCAGATGTTAGCTTTCAAATGTTAAATAAGATCTGATTGGTTGGGGCAAATTTAGCACCATTTTAAATGATAAGAACTTCTCAAATGATGGCACATTCCAATATTGTCTATAGGTTACTTATTGAAAAGATGTTTTTGCAGAGTGACTTTTGCATGCAACTGTATCTGAAGTCTCATTTTTTTGTTTTACAACTTAATAACGTTCCTATAGTCACACACTGAATCTCTCTCTCTCTCTCTCTCCCTCCAACCTAGGTCTTCTTGAATCCTCTATAAAGTTCCCAATTGTGCCAGCCTGTTACCACACTTGGAACTTCAGAGGATTCAAGGTGACCAGGCTGGGACCATAAGGCTTCCTTCACACCCGAGTTGTGTTTTGGTGCATTAACGCATAGTGTTGCCATTAAAAATAATGGCATGCGTTGTACGTTAACACAACGAAATATCACACTATATCGCAAATACATTGTGAACGTAGCCTGAAGGGTATCTTCACCCCCAAAATTTTTATTTAATATAGTGTAAAACAGCATAGAAACACACTTACCCACCTTCTTACCCACCTTCGTTCCCTCAGCCTCTCTCTACTGCTACTTTTGGGAATGGAAGAGGGTCTGTGATTGGCTGAGAGTCAGCCAATCACTAATACGGCTGCCATTTCATAGAGGGAATGAGGTTGGGTGAGTGTTTTTCTGTAGTGTTTTTAATGTTACAACCCTAGGGTTCGGGGGGTTCACTACACTATATTAAATTGAAAATTTGGGGGTGGATCTCTGCAAAGTGAAGGTTCCAGAGGAGAGAGGGGGGAGAGCTCCCCTGCGCATGCCAGAGTCCTTAGGGAGGACAAGAAAGAGGCAGGTACCAGATTACACAGAGACAGGCTCCTACTCAGTTTTCTGGACTTTGATCAGGCATTGCAGGAAAACCAGAGAAAGGTAAGGATCAGAAGAGAAAGGTAAGGATCAGAAGAGAAAGGTAAGGATTTTTTAACACTATACTTTGGGGCAAATTTTAGTTTGGGAGGGTGGACATGCCCTTTAAAAAAGGCAAATTCTTTCTTAAGCTGCAAATCAAAAATTAGACAGGACACCTTTAAACTCCAGAGACTAGTAAAGCTTATATGCTTCAGTGCACATTAGTAGCTGAAGCTCTAGCTCTAAAGCTGGATGGTTTTCTAGGCAATCACAACTAAATACTATAAATGGGTCACTTTATAACTTTTAAAAAATGATTGGAAAAAAAAAAGTATTGAGGAAAAAAAAACAATCCCCCGAGGATACAGCTGCAAAAGGAATTTCCTTTAATAGGTTGCGTACCAATTCATTAAGCTTTGGGGAGGGGTCAGGTCTGGAGAGGATCAGTGAGTGCAGCTAAAAAGTCAAGTACCCAAACTGCCATCTAAACTACAGATGCTATCATATATTGTCAAATCTGATAAACAATTTCATTTTCCAAACAGATGCTACACATAATCATGTCATTTTTAGGTATTTTGCGAAAATGAACCTTACCTCGTACAGCTCTGCCTACAGCAATGTTGTATGTTGGTTCGCCACCTTGACTCTTTGTCCTGATGTCCATTGTGAAATCATTCTCAACATAGAGGCTGTCTCTGATAACAGAGCATTTCTTTCCTCCCACAGTAAGACCACCAGTGAAAAATCCTTCTCTGTCTTTTCCTACCAACACATCAATTTCTGCAGGCTGTTAGAACAAAGAACAAGCCATGTTTATTATTCAAATTGTCCTTGCTACAAAACTGGAAAAGACATACATAAACATTGTAAAAAAAATAAAACTATGCGCTTTGAGTCCTTTAGGAGAAAAGCTCTTTACAAATGTTATTGTATTGTATGAATTGAAATGGGAAAATGAGAAAACATAGCTGCCTGCATGGTCAAACTTGGAAAAATTATTTGAGGTGGCAAGCCTTTGCATGACACCGACTAGACAGCAAACAAGTGCCCTTTCCTCAAAATGCACAGTTAACACCATACAAGGTAAAAAGATAGATTGCTTAGTCACAAGATTAAACATATAGACATGGATGCAGGCTATACCCCTCTACCCTCCAAAGCTAGGGCAGTATTTATAAAGGCGCGGTATCGCTTTTTAGCGATACCGCACCTTTAACGATCGGTAAAACTATTGTTAAAATGATATGTTTAACGATTGTTAATTTACTTAGCGGTATTCTACGACCGGTCGGACGTAAAATGTACGATCGCACATTTACGACCGCAATCGTACATTAACTAACCTGCGCTATCGCTAAAAAACAATACCACGGGTTTATAAATATGCCCCCTAGAAACAAGAGGTCAATTCTATATTGTCCTATAGAAAACGAATGAATGCCCACAGGGGGTGTCTCCTCAAGTATGACAAGGTTGGGGATTGCTGGAATATTTCCCTAGATACAGGCAATGCCTAACCTACAAAAGACCAATAAAACCTTGTGGTTCTGACAATCAAAATGGCTGACCCATATGGTAGCAGTATTCATTACTGAACATCAGTTTATTATGAGACAGACACATTAATGATAATTTGTTTATTGCACATTATTGTTAGCTAAACAAGCGAAGACTAAAAAGCTTTAGCTAAAAGTGAGCATGGATGTTTCAAACAAATGTAACCTTTAACCTGAAGAGTAATAGATAGGACAAGTCTCTTAACCTAACCTTTAATAAAACCAGAGTAGGGTGGTTAGGCACCATCTACTGGCAAAAACTGAAAATAGCATCAAATTTGCCCTTCAAGATCAATGTAATAGGAAAAGAACTCCGTATGTATCTTCTTATACATTATTCCTAATTGTATGATAATCATATTACAGACAATAAAATCAGACCATTTCTTTCTTAACTTGACATGCTGAAAATGTTTTATTTTTATTGGACAAGAGCGAATATTTTTCGTTTCAGCCACAGTTTAGAAAGGGATAAAGAATAATGAACCATAAAAATGGTATATAATGAAGTAAGGACAATTAGCTTGAATTTCTCTACCTGTATAATGTAAAGACATGTCAAATTAATTTTACACACGACATCGAACAAGGGTTATAATCGCACGTGTGGCTGCTCAGTTCGCTGAGCCGCTTGATCAGGACCACCAACGATGCCTGACCGAATATGTGCGATTATTGGGCAAAACGCCATTTGCCGCACAATCTTTCGTTCGGCATTGTGCTCTGAATCCACCGTGTGTTTGAAGCTTTATTCTTATAATATTCAACCCTGACACTTTCCCTACATTACTGATCAGTGTCAAAAAACAGGTTCTGTATTTCAAGTGTGGCTCTCTTAAAAATAACTTTAAACTCATTCCTATCAATAATAATGGGATAACAGCAGGGGATTATAGGTACAATGAAAACCGCATGTCGTGGGTGTCTGCTTTTCTATGCACTTCCATAGACTTGTATTAAGTGTGATTGATTTTGACAAGACCAAAAAAGGTGCATGCGTTATAAAATCGCAATACACATAGTGAGGCCCACTGCCCACGATTTACACGATAAATAAAATGTCATGCGGATCACAAAATGTGGCAAGAAACATGCTAGTGGTGCCTAGCCCTTAATTATTGGATATTCTCACCACTTACGTGGATAGGCCACTAAAGATATACCGTACATTGCACTTGGCAGATTTGTCTATTTAAATTGGAACTTAAGCCAAATACACCTCCCATAAGCTGTACCCAAGGCTCATAATATAAAATAATAGGTGCCCTCGCTGTTCATCCCCAGACCTGCCCCCTCCCCATGTCTATCAATAGAAAAAAATTGTGCTTGTGGCTCAAAGTTCTTCGGGCTTTTCCCCTGGCCTTCTCTACGATCATCTCAGCTAAAGAAGCAGATTGAGGACCTAAACATCTAGGTTTTCACCTGACTTTGCTCTAGATCCCCCATACCATTCTAGTGAAGAACAGCTCCTATTGCCGGTCTGATACCGTCCCACAGACAGGCCTATGGAAAGACATGCTCTTTGCAGAGTAAGTCTTTCCTTTGAAGGAGGTGTATAATGAGCCAAATTTTGACAGGATGGAATGGTTATTTAAAGGAATAGTTCACTGCAAAAGTGAACTATTCCTTTAATGCATTGATTGAAGACCAGGATGATAAGGAGCTATGCCTTACCGTTTGTTCTTCAATCAATGCATATGGAGCCAGGAACGAACATAGAACAAACTTAACTTTCTTGTGATCCACCGCAGCAGCACTGAAATTACCAACTGCTTCCTGGTTCTGTTTAACTATAGCGCACATTATCTCGCATGTGCACTATAGTTAATCAGAAACAGGAAGCGGTCGGGACCTGTCAGTTCTGCTGCAGAATATCATGCAAAAGGCAAGTTTGAAGGTAAGGCATGGATCCTTATCCTCCCGGTCTTCAATTGATGCATTAAAAGAATAGGTCATTTTGCAGTGAACTGTTCCTTTAACCTAGCAATTTAGGACCACAACCTGGGCGCAATAGGGGTGGGGAGGAAGAGTTTATGGTTTGAAGGACAGTATATTGCTCCTTTTACTATACAGCAGTATATATTTGGTAAAAGGTGGGTGTTTTATTGTCAAGATTATGTAGTCTGTAGATTGAGTACATTTCTTAACAATGCAAACAGAAATGTCTGTAGCAAAAAATTGTGTGTGAAAGGGCAACTACTAGGATTATTTCTACCTACAAATATTTTGTTGAGGAACACCAGCATGTACAGTTTTCATCTGTCAGGTCATAGTTCTGGGCTTTCCTGTATTTAAAATGGTGCTGAAGCACTGAGGAAGCCTGTCAGAAGCCATTTTCTTCGTTCTGGTGCACAGTAAGGATACTGGGAGGTAGAAATATAAAATCCCAGCCACAGGTGTTTTCGTTTTTTTTTTAAAAACTTTACATGCACTTTGGTTCTCCTTTAATGAAACTGAATAGAAAGATATAAAAATCCACTAGGATCATCACTTTCCAGCAAGTCATACACTTAGCAGTGCATTTGTGTGCAAATATGCCACTCAAATGTGCTTTTTTTGTACTTTTCACTGAATTTTATAGTGTACCACTAGGATAGGGTTTGTTATAAAGTGGAACATTTCCACCTTCTGCGGGGTTAATAAGGCATTTAGGGTTTCCTTAAACCAAATAAGTTTAAAAATAATAGTTCAGCTTGTCAATGGGAATATCACCTGCCTGTAATCTATTACAATTATTTATTATAATTTGAGCTGATGAACTTTATGTGATCACTCCATCTGTGTGGACTTTCATGTGCAAAGTACCTTGCAATTGTATAATTATGGCAGACTACCTTGCAATAACTGCAATTATATTTCGCTGGGAGGATTAAAATCTAAATCAAGGGGGTGGGCACAGACTGGTCGAAGGATCACAAGGATACCAATATAAACTCCATTCTCATTGCCTACTATTTAAACAATATTTAAAACAAAATGCATTATTCCTGGTCTCCATCGG
>JAACNH010001817.1:0-55916 GCA_019447015.1 Hymenochirus boettgeri
TGGGCTTAAAAATGGGTGTAACCTAACAAAGTGTTACATTAGCAATGGGTGTGGTCAAAAACATGGCCATGGAAAGGAACACTTGGCTGTAGTCCTCCCCATCCTCCCATCCTCCCCTGCACACTTTTTAGTTTTCTTGTGTTTGCACATGCGGATTGCACTTTTCGTTTTTTTCAGATCATTGAAAATTGCGGCAAATGCACGAAACGCGCATTTTCGGGGGCGTTTGCGATTACCAGCAATTTTCTCGTTCGCATTTTTAATCCACATCGCATGCGTTTTTCTATTGTTGCACAAACAATGAGTTAACACTGGTGCGGTTTGTGGGTTTTTTTATATTTAATTCCGACACCTGCAATAATACAATATCAACATATCACCATGTGGTATGACCTTTCTTCTTTTCTTCACACAGCATCACTGGTGTTTGGTAAGCTGTCTGTCTATCTATCTAACTAAACAGTATTTTATATAAACTATTAACAAGCACTTTCTAATATCATGTATTTTGACCACAGAGTCCATTATCTGTACAATCATATAGTTGACCACAATAAACTAACATCTGCAATATACAATATCAAACATATCACACCATGTGGGTATGACCGTTCTTCCACAGCAAATCTGATGTTTGCAATAAGCTGTCCCACCATAAAACACTTCCCCCTGATTTACATGATTCCTACTCCAGAGAGCTGGTGCATATTTTGCATATTACTCACATATTTCTATGCGGTCTGATTTCAATTTTGGGCCTTTTGGGGGGGGTGGAGAAATACATTTACTAAGCGCCACATTCTCCCCCACTAAATAAATGTCGTCCTCGACATATTTAAAAGCTTTCCCTTTGGCTACCTTGGAAAACTCTAGGACTTCACTATTAAGAGTACACTTGGGGTATTATCTTTAATAAGTATAGCACTTTTTGTCCTTGCGACTCTTAATTTGTCACCAGGCATTCTCTAATTCAGTGCTAGCTATGACATCTAGAGATCACAAGCATAATACTGGTTACATTTTGTAGAAACCAAACAATACCTAAATTATAGTTTATTAAGCGAACATCCTAGAAATTCTCTTGTTAGGTTCTGTTAGTGGTCTTTAGATTTTTTTTTATATACAACATATTATTGCTCTACTTGTCAGTAGTACATCATTAGACTAATAAGGGAAGGCACTTAATTCATTGAAATATTCCACATCTTATACCAACCGGCATCTAAATATACCATAAACCGATTACTTGTAAATGTAAAAGCAGTTCTTTTTTTTTTTGTCACTTCAGTCTTCTGTAAAGACTCAGTTGGAAGGTACCATTCTGGGTACTGACTTGACTTGCATCTATTCAAACTTGGGCTTTACTGTAAGTCTCCTTGGTAATAAATGTGGCTGTCCCCATTGTATCATAGGTAATATAGTGGGTTTTTCGTTTTTGTCTAACTTCTTATCGGCGGAGGTCAGGGGGTCTCCTCTTCTGAAGCATATCTACTACTCTGACTCTGTAGGTATGCTGGTGTATTGCTCTTCTCTGCTTGAGGACCATCTGTGTGTGCGTCTCTCGCCCGTAACAGGTATAGTTTCTGGAGGCTGCCACTGTTGCTTGTCCCGGGGGGTGGAGCTGGCTTGTTTTTGGTGCTGTTTCAAGATCTTTCAGCTTCGGATTGAGAGTTCAAGGCTGTGCTATGAGGGAGTCATTGTTATTGTGTGGTACATGCAATGCCCTTGATATGCCTCCTCATCTGAACTATCTTTTCAGTCCCCATGGGGGGATTTTGGCTTTGCTAGTCTCCGTCCTGAGGGCTTTGGGTTTTTCATGCTATTCAGGTATGGTTGTTGAACTGGGAGATAACACAATGGTAATTTCCTGACCTACCACGCCTGGAACCTCAGGGTTTGGCACCTCATACACTGGACTGTCCTTATATTTTTGGTTTTTTAACAATGTACTTTTATTTTCCCAGTAAATCGTAGTTTTCTAAGGGCCACCACTTTTTCTAAGTTCCCTTACAGAACCGGCTTCTGGAACAAGTTCTGCGCAGGCCATAGCATTTCTATCATAATATTCTTTGCCTCTGCTATGCCTGATTTATTGCTATGGTTGAATCTATTTTGTAAGCTTCTGCCATTCTGGCTTTCTTCCATTTGATACATAGTCTGGTACGTTCTGTACGTGTCAGATTCTGGGTTGTCCGAACATTATGGTCAATTGGTAATCTCGGAGGGGCGTCCCATACATAGGAACAGGTGAGTAGCCTGTGGCTTCATTCTTGGACAGTTATAAGCGTGTACAACTTTTGACGGGAATTCTTCCAATCAAGTTTTTTTTTTTTCGGACCAAGTTCGCAACATTGACAGTAGTGTGCGTTGAAAGCGTTCAACGTGTCCATTGCCTTCTGATTGTATGGTGTCGTGTGTGTGACTTTTGAATTCTGCAGTTTTTTCCCAAGCGATTACAAGCTTGATTTTCGAATTGTTCTGCCATATCGTGATATTTGTGGGAAACCCAAATTTTGAGAGGCGAAATCATTGAAAAAATGTTCTGCAGCGGTTTTTTCCTGACTTAATTATTAGTGGCATAGGCCTGGGCAAATCTTGTAAATAGATCCATTACACAAAATATAATTCCATAGCCGCCTTTGCACCTTTCGAGATGTAAAAAGTCAATATATTAAGCTCAAAGGATAAGTGGTAAGGCAATGGCTATTTAATGTGCTCTTGTTGGATTTATTTGGGACGTTTCTTCATTAGACAGTTCATGTCTGGTAACATAATTCTCAATATCTTTTTTTGCATGTGTGGCCAGAAGAAGCGTTCACCGAACCCATTCATCAGTGCGTTCACACCTAATGTCCCATTTCCTCAGGAGTTCCCTGTATAAACGTTTTCGCGGTAGCTCTCAGGCAACACTAACTGTGAATGGCCTCACTCTTCGTACAAAATCCATCCGAAGAAAGTATAATTTTGGCCATTCTCTGAACAGTTTGTCACATTTCCCGGCTCTGTTTTGTCTCTCTTTCTTTCCTGGTATCGACTCTGCCTTTTATATTGGAAGTTGGCTGATTGTTATTAGTCAAATCGGTCTGCTTCAGATGTTGTAGTTTCTACTGTCAGGGGACACCCCCCATGGTAATGCGGTCTCCCTGTTTGTATTTGTACTGAGTTCACAGCACTACTGTCTTTCAAGTTTATTCTTGAGAGCACTGATCCATGTAGACCTCTGGGTCTAGTGGCAATCCGAGATAAGCCCCATCTGCATCTGCATTAGATTTTCCTGGTCGATACTTGATACTAAAATTGAATCGGCAGTTCGATATCACCTCTATGACCAGTGTCGTTATTTTGCTGTTGTTAAAAACACGTTGAGGGGATTATTCTCTTGGTAGACGACAAATGATTGGCATTAAAACAGATATCTCTAACCGTTCACAGATGGCCCATGTCCTGGATAGCATCAAGCCATTCCTGAGGGTAATGGTAGTTCTTCTCTGCAGCGTTAGGCTATCTTGAAACCATATGCGAATGACTTTAGCTTTCCATCCTGTCTCCTGGTATAGAACAGCACCTCATCCCTCTTGGGAAGCATCAAAGTGTGTATAGAATGGGCTTATTGAAATCTGGGTAATCCATCACTGAAGGCTTGACTAATAGATCAACTAAATGTTCTAGTACCTTCTGATGATATTCCTTTCCATTAATGGGTTTGAGGGAAGGTCATTTTACCTTTGGATTGTCCATTTTGCCGTCTGGTAATTTTCGTTGGCTTCTTATTGTTGTTCGAATAGATGATGATCGTTGACAACCAGTTATACAATGGAGAAGCTATTCTGGCAAAACTTTGTATATATGTTCGATAATGGATAGGAATCCTAGCATCTTCTTAGTTCTCCAACAGTGGATGGCTTCCTGTCTTCCATGCTATTACTGGAGCCGATATCCTGCTGGATCCATGGTATAGGCAATTTTCAGAAATATCTTACCCTAGAAATCGGACATGTTTTTGAACACTCAAAATTTCTTGGGTGTTAACTTCCACTCCATGCCTGCTGATAACGCTGAAGTACAATTTTACCTGTGCTACATGCTTACATGTAAAGTCTACTGTGGACCAAGTTGTCATCCAGAATGGTTGCAAATATCACAGCTCTGAACCCTTCCAGACATTCTTCCATACTCCTCTGCAATTCCGCATGGTGCAGAGCTAAGACCAAATGGGATACGAACCCATTCATAAGTCCCCCATGGTGGTTATAAAAGCTGTTAAATCGCTGCTTGACTCCTCCATAAATCCTTGGTGGTAGCTTTGCCTTATCAAGCACAGAAAAACCAAGTGCTACCTATTAAATTAATTCTAGTATGTCTTGGATTTGGGTATTGGATGGCGGTCTTGGGAAGACTTTTTGATTTAACTACTCCTGAGTCACAGTAGAGTCTAGGTTCCATCCTTTTTACAGCCACATACTATAGGTGACGAATATGAGATCTGGGTTATTTTCTGATCCATCCTCTATTTAGCAAATCTTTGTAGGTATTCTTTCACCTCCTTGTGAAGTGGCTTTGGTATGTACTGCAAGTCTTAGTAACAGGATGGTGTCTTTAAGTTTTTATTTTTGTTGAAGTGAGAGGGAATGCATCCATTTATCTGATCATCTTTAGAGAATGTGTGACATTCCTCTCTCAACCTTGCCTTACTATCTTCTGTTCTTCTGCATCAGTTGGTTTAAAGAGGGACTGGAAGGATCCCACTATTCTACAGGAAGGAAATCCTTTTCTCTCCAGTTGGCTCCAGTCCTTGTATTTCTGTTGGATATTCTGTGCTCACGAATTGATTTGGGGGTGGCGGTTTTAAGTTTTGCTTGGTATTTCAGCTTGACTTGTTCCGATGTGACCTAGTTACTGTTTTTTGGCCTGAGTGATGAAATCATGTTTTGGTATTGTATGAATCGTTTTTTAAAATTTGTTCACCTTTATAAAAGTTGCCCTGAGTACAGTCACAATTGGTTTTCAGCTAGAATATCCCTCAGGTAGTTCAGATATTTTTTCCTGGCACAAAACTCCTTTTTCTCATTTTTTTTTGATCGGTCCCGCTCTTGCTCCACATTGAACCCAATCAGACTGCTTGCGAATAACTGTTTGTGTACCCCAGTCCTCACTGTTTTACTAAATTCTCTGAATAAGGACCCCACTTGCCACTAGTTTTATAACATCTCTGCTTTTTTTCTGAAAAGAGAAGGCTGTTTGCAACTATTTACCAAAACTAGAAGGTACTGTGTTGTGAATACCTCCTCAATACATTGGACCCAATGATTGGGTTCTTCAGCCACATTTCAAGTCACTGGAGATAGACAAGTCAACTACAGTTGTCAAACTTTGGGCCGTTCTGTGTATTTCACTGAAGGTCACTTCTATCCAACCGAATGAAAGTAATTGTCCTTCTTATTTGCTGCTCTTTCCATGAAATGTCTCACATCCTATCACTCTCCCAATGCTCTGACATTTGACTGGGGAAGGTAATGGCTGTCTCCATGCGTTCATTGAATGATACTCCGCCTGGGCACCAGTATCCATATGCTTAATGGAATACCATCCAATTGTGCAGTTACAAATCAGACATCTTTTTCCAATCGTGACTGGAGGGATGGGGGTGTGAATAGCTTTTCGTTGACTTTTTGTTGAAGTTGCACAAATTTGAGGCTTTGGTTTTAATGCCTTGTCTTTATCCCCGTGGTTTTGTGTTCTAGTTCCAGTTGCTGAATACGGTTCACACAGTTTAGAGAATGTAACATGTTATAGACTTTTCACTTGTCATTTTGGCCTCACTAATTTGGGATCTAAGGGTCCAGCCAGCCTGTGGGTGGGACGGGTCCTTTCTAGCTATTACGTTCTGTCCCCAACAGCAACCCTCAGCCCTTTTGCTTGTGAAGTGTTGAGATATTCGGCAGCCTCGTGCATAATGTCCCTGTTTGACCACATCTGTAACAGTTTTGACTAACATTTTCTTGGCCTGATTGCTACAGACTTAAATATTTGCTTCTGCCTTGCAGATGAAGTCACAGTGCTCTTGTGTATCGGTGTTTGCTTATGATAATTCACCAACAATTTTTTCATTTCTGCATCTCTGCCCTCATTTTCTTTCTCCTCACCACATCCTCCTAATTCTGGACCCTCTAATATAATACCTGCCTTTAGCTGGGTACAACACGATTAGATATTTTCGGGCCGATCGACCGATATGCTCAGTGTACGGTCCGATCGGACTGAATTAGGCATCCAAATGCTCCCATGTCCGCCGACCGTCACTCGTTCCGAATCGCCGAAAGGAAAACCTGCCAATCGTGCAGTCCTCTATGGACCCGCACGATCGGTCGTGGTAACTATCGGACGTGGCTGCGTTTGCTTTTGCCGCGACCGACAGTCCTTCCCCCTGGCGGACCCCGTTCCGAAAGTAATCGAACGGTCGGTCAGAGGAAAAATCTCTAGGTGTGTACTAGCTTTATTTTTTGGTTAATCGGTACTGGAGCCTTGTGTTACTTGCTGGCATCTCTTTTGTTATTCTTTTTGTATCTTCTGATGTCTGTACTTACTTCACTGATCTTTGTCATTTACTGAGTAACCCTTTTTAACGTATGTTCTCTTTCTAATTCAAATGTGGCAGATTCATTCAATCCTCTCATTAATATCTTCGTCAGTCACTGTGGGGGTCATCCCTAAATAATGTTTCAAAACTGAATGTTATATGTTCCATCCGTAATCCTGTTCCCACTGCCTCAGAAACTTTTTTTGAATGAAACAGTCCCAACTGTTTCCTTGTTCTCTGCTCCGACTTCCCTATAGGCAAACAGGAGTCTGTCCTTTGAGTTTCTATGCCAAGAGGAAATTCTGTGGGGATTCTTTAACTGTTCCTTGGGAAATATTTATTAGCCTGTATACAAGTCAAGGTGCTTTCTCTGTATAGTGCCCCTTTAAAATAATGTATAAGCCTTGTAGTGTTTTAAGGTCATTTTCATTTCCTAACATATCCCTTATATTTGGCCAGGACTGATTGCTTTAACAACAGCTTCAATTGTTTTCCTGCTCTGTGTGTAGCCTGTTTGCAGCCGATGTCCAGTTAGTTCATTAGGTTTGGTGTTGACATTTTTTCTTTTTGTCTCTTTCACCTATTTGGCCACTTATTTAAACTCCTTTGCGAATTGTCCAATTTCTTGAGTGGGGTCTTAACTGGGGAACACTAACAGTTGTTGTTTTCCCTCTGGCATTTTCCTGTTAGAATAGACATTGGAGTGCTTTCATTTTTGTGTTCCAGTAAATTATAGATTCTGATGGGCTTTTTGGCAATGCTTGGTGAATGGCTTTTGCAATGCTTGGTACTGGCCCTTTAAAGCCTCCAACTGAGCAGGGCCTCTGTGTGTAGATGCTCTTTCCTTCTGCCTGGGCCATATCCTGTTCCTTTTTAGCAAATCAGTAATAAACTGCTTTGAATTTTTCAAAAAAACAGACAGGCAGTGTTCCCTGCCTCTTCTTGTATCTGCGATCTCATTGCCAGAAGGGTTATTTTATTGCATTCATAAAGTGGTCTAGCGAGGTTTTGCTCCTCTGGTACTTTGTACATGACAGGCAGCATTCGTTCATTAAAGGTTAGAAGTTCCTCAGACTCCGCATTAAATGTTCATTCAGCTGGTCTTCTAGATCCATTTTAACTCTGACTTGTACTGAGATCCCACGTTTTCACTGCGATCTCACTGTTTATATTCGTTTCTTATGTCCCGATTGGTGATTTCTGTTTTCTTAAATTCTCCTAACAGTCACCCAATCTCCTCCTCGTCGCCATGTTTGTTGCCCAATAGATTGAGTAACACTAGTGCGGTTGGGGGTTTTTAGTATTTACTTCAGACACCTCAATATACAATATCAAACATATCCCCATGTGGGTAGGACCTTTCTTCACACAGCAATCCTGGTGTTTGCAGTAGCTATCTGTCTATATATCTAATCACAGTATTTTATAAATAACTATTTAAACAAGCCTTCTAAATCATCATGTAATTATGACCACATAGTCATGATTCTGTACAATCAATAATAAGTTGACTCAGAAATATTAACATACCTGCAATATACAAATATCAAACATATTCACCATGTGGGTAGGGGCCTTTCTTCACACAGAAATCTGGGTGTTGCAATAAGCTGTCCCACCTAGAACACACTTTCCCTGAGTTACATGGTCCTACTCAGAGAGCTGTGCATAATTTTGCATATTACTCACATATGTTATGAGGTCTGATTTTTTTGTTCAATTTTGCTTTTGGGGGGGTGAGAAATACCTTTACATAGCCCACACTATACCTAATTAAAAAACTATTCGCAAACGCAACAAAAAATCGCACATGAAATCGCATATCCGATTCTGTGTGCGATTGCGACTCGTGTTGCCTTGACCTAACATTCATAATTTCAGGTAAGTCTTGCATCTTTCATATTTCTAACTATTGTAGATGTTGGGACTAGCATACAGCAGACCAGTTTTTTAACGTTTCAGGGGGTGAAACTTAAACGTACTATACTAGCACCCAGGTATTTCTATTTTCCCCTGCTGCTAAAAGATACATTCAAAAATTTAAAAAGCTGATGTCCTTTTAGAATTTACAACATTTAATTTTATTTAGAAATAAATAGTTGTTTTCCACCTGCATTCATTCTGTCTGTTTTCCATAAGGTGCCTCTGATGTAACATGTAGTCCTGTAATATAATAATCAAGGTTCTAATTATCATTCTGGGACAATGCTTTTTTTTTCAGGTAGGGCAAAAAAGAATCTTCTGGGACAAATTATAAGTATTGTATTATGTAAAGATCAGCTTTCATCAATTAAAGATCAGTGCAGCCCTAACCCTTGGATAAAAAAAATACAGTACAGCTATAAGATTATTATTTAAAGCGCAAGTTGTATATAATAGATAAACTACCCTAACCCACTGCAAATGGCTTGCATTTTGCAAATATATCTTCATTTGATGTGGCCTTTTGACTGTTACGCAATCTAATGGTTAAAACGAGTATTTTCTATCATTCTGTATTAATTATAGTACTGCATACTGACAATGGAATTTACTTTACTCCCCCAGCAATAAGTATCAGACATACATTTTCTACCGACTATAAATCTGACATCATTAACCTTTTTCAAACAATCCATGATGCCAGACACCAGCGCCTGAAAACCGGTGCGTGTCTTTTAACAGAAATGAAACAGGCTTCTGAAGATCAGTATTAAGCATATGTACAGTCGGACTTGTATCGAGTGCAATCTAAAATATTAATGTATTAGTTTATCTTTTACAATCCTTTTGTTGCCCTCAAACTGACAAGCACTGTGGCCATTAAGAATATTATATTATTTTTGTAAATACAATCTATAACTATAACTATATTTTATCAAAATATTCGGGGTGTACATACTGTACCACCAGTCCATGTTAACTGATTACCGACAGTGAAAATCTGATTACCAGGAAAATCTGAGACGGGGCCCACCAGGGCAAGTTTAGGAAGCCACCTACCACTTCAAATATCTCTATTATACTACATTTTCTTTCTATCCCAGAATTTTAGCATTCAGTTTTCTTTCTCTGTTGATTCCCTTGTTAACCCTGCGACCAGGTCAACATTGCTAGTCACCTGTCCTTTTGAAATCGGCAAAACTGCAGTGCAACTGGGAGGTAATACTTCCAGGTGATAGTTTTACTTTATGCACAAAACCTTATTATTTTTCCCAATCAGAATATGAATATGATTTTTTGTAAAACAAGCTATAACTATAATCTTTCTTTGTATCAAATATGCGGGGTGAGCTCCGTCCAATAGTAATGTTACCTATTTACCGCACAGTGGACCAGGGAACTGTGTGGATTTGCTGTGGTTGGTGTCTACCTTGAAAAGAAGAGCAGAAGGCCTTATTAACAATGCTAAGTTTTAAAAGGCACAACCCCCTACCTGGCTTTAATGGCCATGGGGGGATAGGGTGGGGGGGGTCATACTAGCCCATGGAAGCATCTCTTTACTTACCATTTATAATCTTTTTTTTAAAAGGTTAGGTAGTCTAGACAGTTTCCACTGGTCCAATGACTGACTTCCTCTATTCAGAATGAAGTTTTCCTAGACATCTTGGCATGATCTTAAGCTTCTCTGAACCGTCTGTCATGAAATGATAGATTCTGTTATACTGTATGGGCCCCTGGATGTACATTAATACAAGCAACATTGTAATGAATTATCAGACAATGGACAGAGAATAACGCGTGCTATAGAATCATTGAATTTTTTGAGAGCATGATTATAAAACATGGATTATGAAAGCATGGATTATAGAAGCATGAATTATCCAAGCATGGATTATGGAAAGCATAAATTATAGAAAGCATGGATTATGAAAAGGCCTAAATTATAGAAAGCTGGATTATATAATAATTATTATACAAAGCATGATTATGAGGGAGCATAAATTTAATAGACAGCATGCATTATAGAAAGCATTGCTTAATAAAAAGCATGAATTATAGAAAGCATGCTTATAGAAATAATTAATTATACAAAGCATGATTATAGAGAGCATCAATTATAGAAAGTGCAGTGATTATAGAGAGAATGAATTCTACAAAGCATGGATTATGATCGCATAAATGAGCGAAAGCATGCATTATAGAAGCATGGATGCATAGAAAGATGAATTATAGAAAGCATGCATTATAGAAATCATGGATTCAATAGAAAGCATGAATTAATAGAAAGCTTGGCTTATAGAAAGCAATGGATATAGAAAGCATGGATTAATCGAAAGCATGAATTATAGAAGCCATGGATTATAAAAAGCATTAATTCTAGAAAGCATGGATTATACCAACTACTTAATTGAAGATACAAGCATGGATTCTAGAGAGCCATAAATTATAAAAGCATTGATTATAGAAAGCAGATTATACAAGCATGGATTATATAGAGCATAATGATAGAAAGCATGCATTATAGAGCTGGGTTATAGAAACATGAATTAATAGAAAGCATGACTCATAGAAAGCATGGATTGATAGAAAGCATGAATTATAGACAGCATGGATTATAGACATCAGGATTATAGTAAGCGGGGATTATAGAAAACATGAATTGATAGAAGCATTCTGATTATAAAGCATGGACTATAGAAAGCATGAATTACGAAAGTCATGGATTTAGAGAAGCATGGATTTTCAGAAGCATGGATTATAGAAAGCATGGGATTATAGAAAGCATGAATTATAGACAGCAAGGATTATAGACAGCATGGATTATAGAAAAAACAGAATTATATAAATCCTGGATTATAGAAAGCATGGATTATAGAAATCATGAATTAATGAAAGCATGGATTATAGAAGGCATGAATTATGTACGCATGATTATATAAACATGAATTATAGAAAGCATGATTATAAAACATGGATATAGAAAGCCAATGGATTATAAAAACAATGAATCATGGAAAGCATGGATTATATAAAGCATGGATTATGAAGCATGAATTATCGCAGGCATGGATTAAAGAAAGCATGGATTAAGAAAGCATGGATTATATAAATCATGGACTTATAGAAAGCATGGATTATAGAAAACAGAGTAATAGAAAGCATGGATTCATAGAAAGCATGGATTATAGAAAGCATGGATTACAGAAAAATAATTATGGAAAGCATGGATTATAGAAAGCCTGGATTAATCGAAGCAATGCCTTATATAAAGCATGAATTATATAAAGCATGATTATAGAACATGATTCTAAAAAGGCATGGATTATAGAATATTATAGAAATTATATGAAAAATCAAACTTTCATTTTTGTGTCAACTTTGTACCCAAGGCAGTTATTGGAGCCGCCAAGGTAAATTTTCCATCTCTTAGTCTGTTTATAAACCAACTCCTTTGCAAAGGATAATGCATGTTCCATTACAACTGTTGCATGGTCCCTTTATTGTTGTAAAATAGCTTAGCTATGTGATTACCAGACTAGTTTGTTTAAGCTTTCAAGAATTCTTCAAACAATTACTGGAAAATAGAACATCTACAGTAAAAGCACCCCCAATGAATTACAATAAAAACATATACAGTACGTCCAGTAATGGCAATCTCCTGGACATGATCATCGGTTATATATGGCTCTAGGGCAGCGTATCACAAACCGGGACTTACAGACCAATTGGTGTTTGCATAATATACTCACCGGCTCCCTACCTCGTTGCTGACAGTGGGCCCAGCTTAGTCAATTGGTTCAAATAATTGGCAGTACATTTTCACCACAACTGAACTAATTCCGTCAAACCTTTCATCTAATTGGCCAAATTAAACCCCTTGACATGTCTTGAAATGATGGCAATTGTACAGCAGCTATTTCGTGCAACCAACACTAGTTTGTATTCTTGAGTTAGTGAAATGTGAGGAAACAAAGCTGAGGGCAATAGAGAAAAGGATAAAAGGCATTGCAAGCAAATCATATGAAATGGACAACAACACTGTCACAACTGAGGACAGTCCTGCAGGTATCCTGGGAACGGAAAATTCTATTAAAGATCATATGGAACACAGAACGATACATGTATTGTCAGAGAAAGACTGTATAAAGTGTGAGAAGCAGGATGGGTTGTTGGCAAAAAACAACCATGTCAATTGAAAGACAGTTTACCATCTACCAAAACAGGAATTATATAAGGATAATACACCCCTTACAGTTTAATATAAGGATAATTACGCCACCGAGTGAGTTCCCTGACCATATAGAAGCAGATGACGTAGGCGAGTGCTTTTATAACAGGACAGGGAACTCCGAGGTACACGTAATGTCTCTCCTGAATATATTATAATGTGAA
This sequence comes from Hymenochirus boettgeri, assembly GCA_019447015.1. Lineage (NCBI taxonomy): Eukaryota > Metazoa > Chordata > Amphibia > Anura > Pipidae > Hymenochirus > Hymenochirus boettgeri. Next base: position 12,893 of record JAACNH010001817.1, read on the forward strand.
GGGGCGATTATTTCTTATAATACTAAATATCGGATTCCTTCAAGCCTTTTTTAATTCTAGCCTGTCCCTAATTCTCCACCTTAAATCCCCCAAGTACCTTCTAACTTAGACCCAGTTAGAAAGGGAACATCCAGCCCGCTCTATGCGTTAACAATCTTTTGGAGGATGAGAGAGAACATTGGTTATGAGTGACAGGACAGCTCCAGCAGGTTCTGTTAGTGAAGTTAAAACTGGCAAAAAAATGCTGGTCATTGTCCAGCACATGAACCGGAATGGGCATAGTAGTGGTAATAGGAAATATAAGATTGAGTCACTTAGTGCATACTGAGTGATTTTTTATAAAGATATATACCACTTGCAGTTCCCATTATAAATATCAACACTTATGTATATAGACACCTTAATAACAGAGGGCCATATTTAAAGGCGTGGTATTGCTTTTTAGCGATACCACAACTTTAATGATCTTTAACCGATTGTTTAATTTCTGACCAGATTTCACACTCGTTAATTTATGATGTTATTGTAAATTAAGGATAATGATTGTTCAATTGTAGCGATAACAATTGTAAAATCTATGATCACGCTAGATTTACGATCCACATAGAAATACCATTGAGCGTACATACTGAAACACACCGGGAACCTTAAAATTGGAAACCAGGAAGCTTTATTAAAACCATTCAGTATCCTCTGATAAAGTGCTGATCTTGCACAAAATGCACCAGGCGTGGCCTAATAGTTGTTTTTATGCCTGTTTTATAAAAAGGCTTTAACTTCCATGTTAGAATTGTTGTATTTACTGGGTTGGCGATGTTCGTTTTTATTGATTGAATCTAAACATCTGTTTTAACCGGGCAAGAGAGCATCTTCCCGGTATTTGGTAGAGTACTGTACCACACAGTGTTCTTATATATTGATAGTGTGATATTAGTCACCACCAGTGTCAGAATGGACTGTTGATTCCACTGGGAAATTGAGACCAGGGCCCATGCCTAACCGGACAATTTTAGGGTTCCACCTAACACTTCATATCTCTATTTTACGCTTTTCCAGTTCAACATTGTTAGTCCACTTCTTTTGACAGCAGAGCTTCAGTGCGACTGGGAAGTGTACTTCCGGTTATAATTTATGCAAAAAACTTAATGAATCTTTCCCAAGATAGAGTAACGAGTCAATATTACTGAATGGGCCTTGTGCAATGTCACCCCCTAAACGTAAATTAAAGGATATTATAAGTTACAGAGGATTCATTCTACCATGTCATAGCAGGAGGCCGCGAGGCACAGACTCTGAGGTTGATTTTTTTTTTTTTTTTAATATTTGTGGTGTTATTTTGAGTTATAAAGAAAGCATCAGAATCATTTTCATATTTGTTAAGATTGGATAACAAACAACATTATTGTCATTCTTAACTGTGGGCTTTTAGCATTGATTGTGTCCAACTAAAATTCTTTAAGTTCTTACAAGAAGATCTCTGAAATGCCTGTACTTTAACATGGGACAAATGTCTAACAAATAACAATGTGTTTTTAAAACCATTGTCCAGTGTCTTATTCTCTTAATCATTGCATAGTTTTACTTACCAAATTAAATTACCTTAATGTTTTATCCGTGGGTTGGTTTGTTCAGAGGTAGTGGGGTATAGGACATCCAATCTACGGTGGTGTTGATTATCAGTGGTGGTAACTGCAGCTCTGAGTGACCATAAACTAGTGTTGATGCATAGTTAACATTTAATTAAACAATATTGTCCCCTACTAATTACAGAGGGGGTTACTTTGCCATTTATAATCTACCCCTTTCCACCTGACCACAACCATTGTTTTGAGGGCTGCCAGCTGATTATTCACCAGGCAACCCTAGGCCCAGCTTCACAAGCAGTAACAATTATTTTCGTCTACACAATATAATGTAGTCAAAAAAGGGGTCCCTAAATATGCCCTGCCTAGGGCCCCATATTAGCTTAATCCATCTCTGCATGAAGAGCACACACCCTGCCCTTTCTCTATAAAATGAAACAAGCGGATGCAGCCTTTTCCGCGTTGCCAACCGCCTTGCAAAAAAGAGAGAGAGAAGCGACTAAGGCACAGGAGAATGGTTTACTCACTTCTTGTTTATAATGGATTAATAACGATATTATCGTACACCATTGTCGCCATAATGATCCATAGCAGGGGTAGGTTTATAGTGTAATCATTTAGAAAGAAGGAGTATCTTTATGAAACAGATTCTGTTGTTTAGAGCACCAAGGAAGTGCTTGTATTATGGCTTTAATCTGCTATTCCTGGCCCAATAAATTCTGTTGTAAAGTCAGTTGTAAACTGCCTGTCATACTTTTGATTCACTCCTAATATTTTGTAGCTATTACCTACTGGTAAAACAAAACATTATATAAAAATAATGTTTTTAATTGTACTGCCTCTGCCCACCCAAACTGTGGGTTATTCAAATACAATTAGACTAATACCTCATCAGCATCCAGGTCTTATAATTTACCAGGACTGGGTTTGTGCCTGTAACTCCCTTTGTACCAACAGCAGTTTGGTGTGTGCGTGCCTGTATGGAAATGGTTATTATTCTTTACTCCTGTGCAGACTGATGACTATCATATGACGCATCTTCCTACGGTGTACATTGCCATGTATTTACAAGAGAATACCGAAGTATTAGTAACTGTAAGTGAATAGTTAATGATCGTTAAGGAATCTTTAAATCCAACCGCAATCACTGTAAGTAAAAACAGGTGACTGCATGTAATTGATCCCTGACTTTCATCTTTGACATTTCCATCTTTATTCTAAGATCACAATAAAGAAATAAAAAGGTTAAAAAAAACCAGCATGACAGAAAAACAGATGCTATAGCTTTAGAAAAAGAAATACAGCACACGGTAAACCCTGTGTGGGGGTGGAAAATCAAAAATCAAACAGCTGTAAAGCTAATATGCAGAATAACATGCTATCTCGATTATACCTTACAGTTCCATAGAGACAAAACAGACCCTTAACAGCCCTATTTCTAGCTCTGGGAATGTACGATGGATGTAATACCATTAAACTACTGTATGTAAATTCACATTTCACAAACTGAACTGCACTACGGGATCTTCTTTTTGGTGTCTATATTCACTTTTCCCCCCAACCCTATTTGAAATGTGGGGCGAAATGCATGTGCAGGCCCAGGCCCCCACCGCCGCTTTTGAGGCAGTCCCCCGGCACACACACCTCCAATCTCCTGCAATCAGCAGTGTTTTGACAGCTGTTCACACATAGAATAAGTAAAGATGCAAGCAATCAGCTTTTTAAAACTACGCTTGTACCAGCAGACCGGCGGTAGTTTTAACAACTAATCGCGCGCACCTTTACGTTGTACGCGTGATCATCTGTTTAAATAACTGGGAGATTGGCAGGCCCTTTTAGCCCCAGGGCCACCCACCATCGTTGGCAGGAGCTGGGCACGGACTCACAGGCATTTAATGTTTGAAGGATCAAGCATGAAAGTGCACGGAACTCACGCTTACTGGTTTGAGGCTCAGCGGAAGGTTGCATGGACTCACAGGCAATTAACTGGTTTGAGGCTTCAGCCCGATAGTACCTGAATCACAGACATTACGTTAGTCTCAAGCAGGAGAGTGCACAGAAACTCCAACAGTCATTACTGTTTGAGGCTCAAGCAGGAACGTGACGGAACTCACAGGCATTACTGTTTGAGGCTCAAAGCAGAAAAGCCACAGGGAATCTTCAGAGGGGCGTAGCTTTACATCATCAAACCACAGTAACAAGAAGTCAGCAACTTTCAAGGCACAAAGGTAGGCTCTGGAGGGGCATAGGTAAAAAAAATTGGCAACAGTATTTTAAAGCTGCAGCTTCCTCCAAACGAACATACCTTGATTTTACAGTGCACTGTTCCTTAACTTTCATTATTTGGCCCCTATCCACCTGTCCATATCAGTTCAACTACAATGACCTCATGTTTGCCATGCCCACCGAGGGACCTTCTTGGCCATTTTGTGATTGACCAAAATATTGCCCATCCAACGCAGTCATCACTCATGCCAGACTATGTACACAGGACTGATCATATCAGTCAAGCATTCCTGCAGGCTTTTTTAATAATGGGTGAAAATTACTGCTAAATAAAGGGCATGTCCACCCCTCTTACACAAATGTAACATGTAAAAGAAACCCCCACCCATAACTAGGTTCCGTTTTACTTACATTTATCAAAGATGCTCCCATTCTGTGTAAGGAGCCTGACCAACCCACGATCCATTGCCGCTTAGTTCAACACAACACTACCGCTTAGTTCACCGTACCCTTTACAATGTATTAGGTCAGCGTTGCATAGGCTCCATTCGTAATGGCCATCAGCCTTGGCCATGATGTCACTTGTCATGGCCGTGACTGAATTTCCCAGGAATAGCTAGGAAGCTGTGCCGCTGGATATTGGGTTTGTAGGATCCTGGTAAGTCAAACGAGACATGCCCTTTAAATAATCTACCATATTTTCATTTTGCAGCATTGGTGTTGGGGCAAAATATAGGCTGTGTGACTTATTCTGTCAATCGTAGCTTTAAAAAGCTCTTTTACTACTGCCTTTCACCACCAAATAAAATAGGAAGAGCTCCTTTTTGCTATATAAATTCTCGCCTTTGATCAAATTCGCCTTTTAATAGCTTTTTGATGCAATAGTCGAACACCCCACTGGGTACTTATAATACTGAGAAACACTCCACAATGTCACTAACACCTTCCATGGATCTATTGGCAGTCTAATAAATCCACACTTATGCGTTTTCTCCACCTCATACTTGGGCGATTGGAATGGGCTGACTTAACCGCAAAAATTACACTTCCAACCATGTTAGAAAGAATGCTGAGCGATTACTGCAGCAAAGTATGACTTTTCGCCACTGGTATCACTGCTTTATAATTGCGAAAAGTCCAAATTTGGTAAGAAGGCAGCGATACAGAGGTGAAAAGAACCTTTAAAATATGCCCCATAGTATAGTATAGTAAATATATGTGCATAATAATGTGATTGTTTTGCCAAGTTTCCTGCAATAACTGTCATTTTGATGGAGATGATTTTGCAGTCTTAACATTGTATTCACTTTCTGCTTAGCATTTAAGAGATTAGCCACGCAAACAAGAACTATAGGTTGGATCAACCCATGTCTTCCTTTGAGGTTCAGGTATCCGCATCTTATCCGGAATAGATACTTTACGGCTTCCTTATGATTAAATGATTGCATGATTTTATGGATAAAAGAACATGGCAACAAAATCATCTCCAGCTGTGGCCTAATAACTGTCTATAGGCTGGACTGAACATGTTAAGGACTGCAATGTACATATTCCTCTTTTATATAACACCGGAACCCAATCGGGTCATTCATTGACATATTGTGGTTTTAAAAATATGAAACCTTATTCTTTCCTGGTGTGAAACAGACGCTTGCTCCTTCACAGTTTGGCCAATTTTTCGCATCTTCTTTCCTCAGCAGCATAAGTGAAGTATTAATAGAAGGCTCTAAGCCGTCATAAACAGAATTTTTCAACCCCACACATCGACATGAGAATAATTCACCTAAACTGTATTTTCGTTAGAGAAGCAAACTAGATATGCATTGTATTAACTTGTCTACCCACAGAAAACACATTTCATGGCATTTGGCTGGGTTCATTTACATGCATATTTTTCCCAGTGAATGCCCCACCCATACTGCTGGGAGAGGCGACTCACAGAGCATTGTGCTGTCTGAGGCAAATGGTAAGATGCGCACACAACTATTCCTTGTGCCCTCTCTACACACATATGTCTTTATATCCGGGCTACATCTATATTCCATTAAATTAATGAACAGAATGTATGGTTAGTGCAAGCTTTGTTGTTGGATCACATTTTTCATTTACATTTTCAGCATAATTTTCGTTCCCAGTCCTCACCATGTAAATATATTTGGCGAGATACGGAACAAGGGTGTGTTTGGCGCTTCCCAGAACTTGGCGGAACTGCAGGTTTAAAGTGCATCCTCCTACTTACTTGACATACCACTGACACTTGGCCTGATGCAATGGCCTAAACATATCAAATGTGGCACAGGATTAGGATCACCATATATCCAGTATGCCAATGCAATGGCCACACAGTGGTCATGTATTATTAACATGCATTTGGTATGTGTGGATGCAATGCATTCGCTTTGTTTTTTTACTGATTACAGAACACAGATCGACAATTGAAAAATCGAAAACATAAATGCATTAATACAATACCTTTCATTTTCTGACAAAAGCATTTAAATAAATTTGCTGTCCGTTGCTAGCACTTCAATGGTGACTAGGGAGCCCAAAACAAAAAGGAATGGAAAATTGATTTCAGTGAATATATTGCTGTTTGGGTGACAAATTCTGTTTTTACACAGTATCATGGCAATAAACAGGCATTTTGGCCCATGTGCAGTAAATTAATCATAACAAACATATATTTATTATTTGGACTGGTCACGGTAACTTAATGTATTGCATAACGCCACCCATGTTGCTAAAATACCTTCACTTTCCTTTTGAAATCCTTTTCTTTTAAGCATGGGCAACCAGCTGTCAAATAAAGATAACATGCACTGTCCAATGATTGGCATGAACCATATACAAAGTATAGGGCAACACTTGTTGGATTGGGTTTTGTGACTTCACGCATTTCTCATTCCCTTACTACTGCAAATGACTATCAGTACAGGGCCGCTGTGTGGCTGAATTAAAATACAGTACGCCATAGTATGAAAGATATACCGGATAGGGGATTTGGACCGTAACACGCCCCAAAAAAAATGCACAAAACACGGACAACTCACTCTTTTCTTTTGCATTCAAGTTGGGCCTTTCCCAAAGCAACCTATAATTTTTCATCCATTATAACAAAACGCTGCTATTGTCAATGAATTCATTTTCTTGTCATTCTACGATTTCATCAAATAAACCTGCAAGTTTGAGACTATTAGGGTCTCACCTCTAATAACCTGCAATAATGTGGAAACTTATTAACGTCAGGTCAAACACCCCCCTGGCATAGTGAAAATAAGCCTGGACTCGTTACTAATTCTGCTCTGGGCCATGGGCTCTTGCAAGGGGGAGTATAAACTTCCTTCTCAGACTTCTGACAGCCAAACTTGTGAAATCTTTGAATTTTCAAAACCAATACCACCAATGCAACTTGAAAGATCTAATGGTTAAGATGTTTGACTGTTAGGGTACCATCAAGGAGCCTGAATTAGTTTTTTTAGTCTTTTGTGGTGATTTAAAAATGTTTTCTCATGGAAACTGATTACATTACAATGGCAGTGAAAGGCAAAATAATCAGCTGCTGCTTTTTTTTCACTGTCCACTATAGTCTAAAACCTAGATCCCGGTTCCATGTGTGCATTTCATACATTTCAAATGGAATTATTTTTTGCGATGTTCTCCGCAAGTATATTTTTAGTGGAACTCGCATTATGTCTTTGAAAAACCTTTGGTTTCATTTTGTGTCATCACTTTAACGCCAACCTATTTTAAAGGATAATCAACTCTATGTTTTCAGCAAGTGACAATCAATTCTCATTTTAAGGTTTCACCCGGGCCAAAGAAGTAGTATCCTAATTGGAAAATTTATAGAACTGCATTCTCACAGTGTAAAAAAAATAGCCTGCAAAACTCAAAAGCCTATTATAAACCACAGAACCACTGAATCCATAGTACTGGATTGTTAATCATGGGCACAATCTTCTACCAACAGCGTTGAGATGTCAATTGTTTAAACACTAGTCTTGCACTGTGCATATCTTGTATGGAACTGGAATATCGCAGAAGGATGGTAGAGAATCTAAAAATCTATTCATTTTTTTTTGCATGTTCAAAACCGCAGAACTAAAACATATACTTAACCCTCCCCACCCTTTTTGCCTATAAACCCTGAATTGTTAGTCTATACTTTACTCCTACATTGCTTGAACTATATCGCTCATATATATACCTTCTCTGCATCTCCAGTGAGTCTTAGAAATCATCTGACTAGCTGAAGAGGAGGCACAACCTTTGCACACTGGATGTGAAATCACCTGATTGATGGCTGCAACCAGGGAAGAAAGACAGCATCAAAGAAGGCCACATTGAAGACAAGCAGGTAAAAGGAGCTGTTGAAGAGATAAGTAAGTATATAACAAGTCTCTCCCTAAGGTTGTTCCATAGGGCACAATAAAGCCAAGAGAATTATTGGCAGTCCGGTGAATAGCGTTGTAAAATTATTGATATTTGAATGTTGGGGCTGTTGACATGGTTCTCCACATGTTATACCCCCCCCCACCTTTTTTCTACCTATGTTATGTGTCTACGTGAGTTCATCTGGTGCAGTATAGTAGAGCACTAGTAAGAGAAAAAGCAGTACACACTAAGTGTGAGAACATATCATATGTGTAAGGGTTACTGTATATGAACTCCAGCCCTTTATGTACTTTTTATTATTATTATTAATTGATTTATATCGCGCCACATCTTCCGCGTGCTTTAAAATTCATAGTCCATACATTACATACAGGTAAATACATGTTTATATAAATCATACATATGCATACACATGTATATACATAATATAAGTAAACAGAGTGAGGAAGTTCATACAGCATACCGTGATACATAGTGAGAGACAAAGGTGACAGGAATCATAGCTGTACATGATTGGCAGTGGAGCGTGAAAGGCGGTTTGGACAATTGGCAGTAAGGGGGTAATGTTTAGTCCAAGTATATTGCCTTGCCTCAAGAGGTGGGTTTTAAGTTACGTTTGAAGGTGTTAGGGCTGGTGAGTGATGGATATTGGAGGAAGGGAGTTTTCCAGTGCAGAGGGGCAGCACGAGTAAAGTCCTGAAAATGCGGGCATGGGGAGAGGTGACCTGTGTGGATGAGAGGAGGGATCATTTGCAGAGCGAGGTTTGCGCCTGAGACGGTACGCTGGATCCCACGAGATATATGGAGCATCCTTGTGTTGGATAATCTTTATAGGATAAGGGTAAGCAGTTTTGGTGTGATGGGCAACCAGCGGAGGGACTGGCAAGAGGAGAGGCTTAGTGACGGGAAGAGAAATAAATGAGCCGGGCCGCAAGAGTTGAGAATGGATTGAAGCGGTGCCAGGCGTGTTTGGTTAAAACCACACATGATGTGGTTTTGCAGAAGTCTATCTGGGATATGAATTAGTGCATGACTAAATTTTTGTAGCTTCCTTAGATAGGAAGGGTCAAATGTAGGGAATGTTTTCGAGTTGAGGCCGACAGGAGTTTGGCAATCGAATTGACAATGAGGTTTGAAGAAAGATGGAATCCGCTTTATTCCCAGGCAGGGAATGAGGAGAATGGGGATAAATGGGTGTGTTTGTTAATATTATAGTAGGCTAGGGAGGTGAACAAATCGTGAGGGTGGAAAAGGACAAGATGGCACTAAGTCAGTCGGGGACCTGGGATGCAGTGTAGGGAGATCGGGGGAAAATTGTAAATTTGGTATCGTCCGCTAAACAGTGATACTGGAACCTAAATGAACTAATGAGTTTGTCCAAGGGCATGGTGTAGATGGAGAAAGAAGAGACCGAGTACCAGCCTTGTTGCGGGACCCCCCCACAGGGACGGGGCGAGGAGTGGAGCTAGTTTCAGAGTGAAAAACACAATCTCTTCTACCAGAGAGATAGGAGGATAGCCAGAAATTGCAGTGTCTGGTAACTAAGGAGGCCAGGATCTGAAGAAGTAGAGGGTGATCAACAGTATCAAAAGCAGAGTACAGATCAAGAGACTAATCAAGAGTAGTGTAACCTTTAGATTTAAGCACTAATTAAATCATTGTCACTTTTAGTGAGAGCAGTTCCGTGGAGTGGTTAATGCGAAGCCTGACTGGAGGTGTCAAAGAGAGAGTTAGCAGACAGGTGATTAACCAGGTCCAGCATAGTCACTGTCCTTTCCGTATTTGAAGCAAAAGGAGAAGGGAGACAGGCCGGTAGCTGGAAAGAGCAGACGTGTGAAGGAGGGTTTTTAGGTATAGGGGATACAATGGGCCATGTTTAAATATATAGGGAAAAACACCAGTGGATAGGGACAAGTAAAGAGCGAGTTAGGGCTGGAAAGGAAGGAGGATAGAGCAGGGGAATAAGATGAGAGGGAATGGGTTGAGGGGCAATGTGGGAGACTTGTCCTGGATAGGAGCGATAAAAGCCCTGTTGTGTTTATAGCGTGAAGCTCGTAGGGGGCAAGTAAGGGATTCACCAGGAGGGCAGCTAACATTGCAGTGGTAGGGGTAGAGAACGGAGGGTGTGAGCAAGGAATGGAGATTGGCGGCAGAGCCATGTAGTGGTTGGAAGCTGTAGGAGGAGCTAGGGGCGCACAGGAAAACCACTGTCGGATGTTTTCAATTTTCTCTGAAATAGAGGCTATTATATCAGCATAGACAGGGTGGCGGAGAGATGGCAACAGAGCAGGGAGTTTGATACTTTGAAGAGCATGTTTGGAGGTTATGGGATTGGAGGATATTAGTGGAGAGAAAGTATGTTTTGTCTGGCTAGGGAACAACAGCACTCTGATCCGCAAAGGGCACTTTAAATTTGAGAAAGTCAACATTTTTTGTGTACTCTTGCCGCCAGCTGCTCGGCTCATACGTGTTTGCCTGTTCAACTTTTTAATCGGGTCCCGAAGACACGGTTTGTAGTTCTTGTGTCCTAGGCGAAGTGCATAGGAAGCACAGGTCAAAGGTGTTTGGAACAGTGATATGTTAGTGGACAGCTGCAAGGTTAGGTCGGAAGGAGGGCATAGAGCTAATTGTTGTTGAAGAGGGATAGAGGCGAATGGGGGTCGAAATACGGCAGGTCCCTGCATCTGTACGTTTTGGTTGTTAGGGGTTACGGCATGCAGATGACACAGAGATTAAAACTGAGAAGATGATTATCTGACAGGGAAGGAAGAGTTGAGCGTAGTATGGAGCTGAGATGGTACTTTGATCATGGAATTTCTTGCTGATTTATATTATCATTATTGTTCCCATTAAGGGGTATATTATATCTTACCAAATGCATAGGAACATGTTTTCTACTGGCTGTGAAGTCAATAAGTGAAGGACGAAGGTTAATATTTATGTAATAAGAGTAATAGTGTATGACATAAAGACATTTTTAGTATATTTTTCTCAATATCTTCTTACAATCAAGGGGGTCGAAAACAAAATATAGTTGCGTCAAAGTTTATCTTAGCAAGTGGGGCTAAACATGGCAAAAATAGAATGCCTAGTGCACATCCAATTAATTTTGCTTATATTTTACTCTAACCATTGTATTGGTACTTAAAAAGCCTGCCCTTCTCTCTGGATAATTAAAGCATTAGTTTAATATAACTTTACCCTTTTTACTTAAGTAACTTTTTTTACCTACTAGGAGACCTAATTCTTCAAACTAACTTTGTCTTTATATCAGTACCTCCTTCATGAGATTAAGATCCCTGCTGCTCTTTTTGCTTTGGCTTTCTTGGAACTAACCTCTTCAGCTTTCAGTACACAATTCCCAGAGTCTTGGTAAACCCCCATGCAACAAGCAATATATATAAGAAAATGGGATAGATACATCCACGCAGATGTGCAAACTAAGAGACCAAATTAATTCAATCATCCAAAAAATAGAAGCCTAGTGCCTAACAATGGCCTAAGTAGTCACTTTAAATCCTGATGTATGTTTAACTCATAGCAACTGCAGTCCAGATGCATTGACACCACACAGGTATAAATTAGAAATTAACATTCAGTGTCTTCCACTATGCTTGATAATTTAAACGGGGGGGGCGCGTACCCCTATATGTAATATATTTTATTTACTTTTTTTTGGTTATTTCCTAATATATGAATTTATTAGGGATTTACAATTTTCTGTAAACTTTTCTTAAAGAACAAGATTGTTGGACTCAATAATTTAATGATCGGTATAACAATATTTAAGGGTTTTCAATAAAAGTTCATTATCATTAAAATGGCGCTAATACCCCCAACCAATAAGATGTTCTTTTTCAAATGGTATATATATCTGAGTGGGTTGGGCAAAACTTTTTTTTTTAAACCAATTAGAAACGATTGGTTTCAACAAAACTTTTTTCGCTTCTAATAACAGTTTACAGACATATTGTAAATCCCTAATAATTCAAATTCAATATATTAGTAATAACATACAGCCAATGCAAACACTAAGCAAATACACTATACTGATTCCCGGGCAAAAGCTTGGAGCATTTGCAAATATTTTTTTTTTTAAAGTTACAAAGGGCCAGTTCCTTGATGGCAGTCAACATCCACACAACATTATGTAACTTTTCTCATTACTAAACACACCACACCTGATAGGCATTAGGCAAGGAGCTATTGTTTAGTTGCCTGAAGGAAACTGACTTTGAAATCCTGTTTCTTCTGTGCCTGCTCTTCCTTACTGATGTACGAAATGCAAACACTTTTTTTTATAAATACACCATTTCTTTAGGCTGTTGTTTGCAGACGTTGAAATTTATGATTCGTTTTCCTTTCAAACCACAGTAATTTTTTTGAAACATGATAGCAATATTTATTCCCGCAAGAGTCTCAGTTTACAGAATCTATCAAGGTAGAGTAACCAAAGTAAATAAAAGTACCTCTAGTTTTATTAATGAGACTTTGGGCTCTGCCTACCATCCATTGCCGAAATGTAATCCTTTTTATTTATTTATTTTGCCACTTTGTTGTCAATTTTAACAACGTGACGAAATCCAATGGGTGGCGGATACATTTACAACTGAGCATATCAAGACAAATAGAGGGAAAATAAACAAGGCCCTGAGATCAACTGTAAGCTGGCAGCCTCATTCTGTTTTATTTTATTTAATAAGAACAATTATTGGATGGGATTTGCATGTTTGGCTCTTATAATGCACTGGGCACCAACTGGTGCTAACAGGATTCGTGGCTTCTTCCCCAATTAAGCTGCCAGAAACCCTAAACATATTAATAAAATTTCATGAACGTGATTTTTAGTTTTAGATAATTCAATTGCCGACGAATACAACCGATAGTAGGCGCCTGAGCTGCAAGTGGCGCTTATCATTCTGTAGCCCGACTGTTGTAACCTTATAAGGTATACGCAATATATCCACACAGATACATATGGTCACACCGCCTTTACCATATCTGATAAAATAAAACTTAATAGCATATAACTTTTAACTACAAGCTAAACGACCAGCAATAAACAAATTACAATAATTTTGCAACAAGGTTCTTGGTTGGACAATTTTACCTCGAAAGGTGTTTTAAGTTATAGGATCCTCAGCAACTTTAGGGGGGGGTGCTGACCCATCCCCTCCCTACAATCCCATGTTTTGGCTGAAGTAGTTTATTCTCATGGATGTAAGAGCAACCTTAAATCCTTTTCCTAATATGTACATTTCTTCAGCTGATAAATATGCACTTTGCTTAATCTTGGCCACACCCTTCAAAACTCTTACCTTCCAATGTCCCTGCAATGTTCCATTAGTTGGAAACTACTAGCAATCTGGCCAATCATTCTGAGTCAACATTTACTTGGACGGCGAAGGGGAGGGGATGTTGCAAGGAATTTTGAATGTTCAACTGAAAGGCATTTTAACATTTTATTTGATCGACATCAAATGTTAATCTATCATATTTTAAGAGAGTTTGTTCCAACATAATGCACCAAAATAGAGTTCCTGGCCCATATCTCATTATCGATCTATCAATCAATCCTGTATTGATAATCTATTGGTTGTAATACAGTGTAGCATTCAATATCGTTTTAGTGAATCTTTTTATAAAATTATCATCCCTGGCCGTATCTACCAAAATAATGTGGTCTGGGTAATCGAAAATGCCATGTGCCTCTTTAGAAAAAACATGTTACCGACTTGTAAGAAAATGGTTTTCTTTTCAGACACTACTGGCCCTTTACAATAGGTATTTGAGTACAAAAACAAGAATGCTAGTAAACCTTAGACTGAATGGTGTTTGAGATAACAGAACACATCAATGTCAAAAAACAGGCAACATCAATACTCACATTCGGCTCATTTCCCACCAATTGGTAAAAAAGAGTCACCAATTCAATAGACTCTTGCTTATGGCGCTGCCACTGTATCACAAAAGAATCGGCACAGCCACTGCAAGTCAATTCAATACAGCATGCATTTGCGCCCTATTTAAGGCATGGCTATTTAACTTATTAAAACAACACACCTACTTAACTAGCTGTTCTTGAAGTTGCTCTTAGGGGTTAAATTCCTTTCAGTTTTACCCACAGACGCAAAGCGGTGTTGAATACCGAATGGAGATCTACCCAGAATCAATTGCCAATCCTGGGTATTCCCGCCTGTTTCTAAGTATGTATATAAACAGAAATTTGAAGGCTGTCTGAAATTTTGCACAGTACTTTACTACTTCTGTATTTTTAGTCAACGCAAAGGGATTCTCATTATTTATACCGAACTTTAATAAATAATCCCCTATATTCCTGAGACATATTCCTGTCTGCATACAGTTGTATTGGTAAATGGTACACCACGGTGCACCAAGTGGCACTACATCCATACATACAATAGTCTAACATATTGCAGTATGTTTTGTGTTTCTATACTTACTCCATAGATTATTACTGAAAATAGTTGTGAAAAAAAAAACTTTCTATGCATATTGTACTATAAACATCTAGTCTTATAGACCTAGAGCTCTCGTTCCTCGTTTTGAAGGTCCTTCTCTTGGCCTGCTCTCCCAGGGTCTCTGCTGGCTCAGACAGTGTGATTACAATCTGTGTGCCTTTCAAGCCTGAGCTGTGATAACTCATTTAAAGTATCAGTTGAAAAATGTTTTACCAGTTGGACTGTGTGAAAGCATAGCCTTACAAGGTCTTTCGGTTTAACTGTCGCAGAAATTGGCTGGTGTATTGCGCCCTTCAAGTGAGTACTTTTACAAAGATCATTTACACAAAACAGTAACAAACCTCACAACAAACACCCCCTTAAAATGGCAACGTCCACCTCTCCATGGACAATTGTAACATGGTGGTAAATCACCCCCCAACAAATTTTAAAAGCTCAGAACTAACCTGAAATGTCTGCCTATAGCACTGCTCTCTGGCTGGTTCTTCATTAGCAGCTGTCAGTCATGTATGTACAGATGATGATCACAGCTAGATGACTGAATTATTTGCCATCTCTTTGAGCATGTAAAACTCTGTAAAAAAGCTTGGAGAGATAAGCTGGATGAGGAAACCTTTTGAAAGGCAAGGGAAGAGGAGTAACTAACATGTGATGCAAATTAGCCTTACATTGTATTTGTCTTTGGTGATGATTTACCAATATATCACTTTTTATTTTACAGGGGTTGAACATCCCTTTAAGCATGTTTCTTTCGATTTTTCCTTGGGAGCCAATACTCCATTTCAATGCAACCATTATTCTTAAACATTATATTCTTACACAATAAGCTGAGATAATACAGTAAGCGCTGTTCATTACTTTTGGCCTGTGCAAATAGAACCCAACATGTTCATTTCTAGGCTTCCACCACTAAATCAGAAGCTGTATATCCTAACAGGCCTCGTGCCTTTGCTAATCATGTTGTTTTTGGATTAATGGAAATAACCTAAAAGACCTAAACCAGCTGAAGTCAAGCTTAATAACAAGCTTCAAACTATATAATAGTTTTTACTTACAAACTGTAGTGTAAATTCACTAAATTCATCCATACTCTTTCATCTATAAAAAGTACATTCACATATCGTTTCCTGTAAATACTTAAATAAATTTATTAAAATACAGCATCAGCGCCAATCTGGCTCTCTTAAATAGCCCCAATATATCCATGTCCCATACATTTATTATGCACAATCTACTATATCATTTTGCCATTTATTGTGCATCAATTTTTAATCTTTTTGTATCATTTGCTCTCACCATCTGAACAACAGATTGAAAAATGTAATTATCTGTGCTAAAGTCTAAGAGAAAG
This sequence comes from Hymenochirus boettgeri, assembly GCA_019447015.1. Classification (NCBI taxonomy): domain Eukaryota; kingdom Metazoa; phylum Chordata; class Amphibia; order Anura; family Pipidae; genus Hymenochirus; species Hymenochirus boettgeri. Next base: position 28,930 of record JAACNH010001817.1, read on the forward strand.
GTCCATTCAACAAAATTCCTTTTAGCAAACTGGGTAGTCCATCCATATCCTTTTTCATTTAACACAGTGGGTAACAGGCCATGCCCACTTTATTTTATTTTTGTTTTCAATGTTTGTAAGGTTTATAACTGAAATGTGTGCTGTTTAGAGTCCGTATATACTGCGAGTATAAAACCGACCCGAGTATAAACCGAGGTACCAATTTCACCTAAATCCTAATAAGTTATTGACCCGAGTATAAAACCGAGGGTAAAACTTGGCACCCAGATGTTTGTGAAACTTACAACTCTCCGCTAATAGATGCTGGGAGTTGTAGTTTCCAAACATCTTGATGCCAAGTGAGGGTGGCATTCAAGATGTTGGAAACTACAACTCCACAAGTCTTTATTGCTGGGAGTTGTATTTTCCAAACATCTTGAATGCCACCCTCACTTGGCATTCAAGTGTTTGGAAACTACAACTCCACTAATAAATCTGCTGGAGTTTGTAGTTCCCAAACATCTTGAATGCCCCCCCCCCCTCAGTTCGTTTTGTGACCTGTGGCCTCTCTTCTCTTCTGCCTTGGACTCTTCTCCCTGTGGACTCCTGTGGACTCTTCTCTTCTCCCTTGGACTCTTCTCCCTGTGACTCTCTCCTGGACTCTTCTCCTGTGATCTTCTTCTCTGGACTCTTCCTCCTGGACTCTTCTCCTGGACTCTTCCCTCGACTCTTCTTCCTGTATGACGACTCTACTTTCTTCACTTCCCCTCCATCCGCATGTTACGGTATCAGCATTCCGGCAGTCCGCGCGCCCATATCCTGTACTGGCGCGCCTGGCTTGCTCACTTGCCCGGCGCCGGGCTGGCGCCGGGCAGTGACTGTCAGGCCGGGGCGGCCATGCAGAAAAGGATCGCGCGGCTGCCGGATGCCCAGGTAAGTTGGTTGACTCGAGTATAAACCGGTCCGCGTTTTCACGGCTGATTTTTCAGCCTAAACCTCGATTTATCACTCGAGTATATACGGTACACTACTATTATATAGATACTCACTGCACTTCTCTGTAACCTCTACCATCTTACCTGAATATTATCAAGGGGAATGTCCTGATCGTTTTCAGACATGAACCAATTTTTATTTTATTAATTGATGGCTGTAAAAAAAAGTAAAATCTACTGCATTTGTCTATCTTAGCTTTGTTAAGACATTGTTGGCACATACACTTAGCAGAGCGATACAGACTAGTGACCGAACTCCCAATTTCCCGATTCTTAATGCTCCAAGATCCAAAGGTGACCTGGCATGTAAATTTTAGGGTAAGAGGTATCATCCCGGGAGAGGTCTACATAAATTAGAAATTTCGTTTTGTGAGTGGGTTTAAAGGAAAGGAAGGGGGGCTTATTTAAAGATTTGGGGATTGTTAAATGAGATGTATTTTTATCATCTGAACTGATAATTTATGTATATCTGTTTTAGTGAATGGAATGTGATAACAAAAGCCAATATAGCAAAAAATATATTTTAAGAATGGAGTATGGCAATCTCAGAATGTTATGTTCATTTGCTTAGACAAAAGTTTATTAATTACTGCTTTCTTTTTTTGCCTTTAAGAAACCATTGAAGTATACATTTAGATTTGAAGTAGCTTTTGTTTTTCTCTCTTTAGGGTGGATCTCATTGACCTTATTAGATTTGTTTATTCTTTTTGCTCCGACTCATACGTGTAATGCACAATGACCTATTCCAGGCAAGCGTGATAGAAAGCATTTAATTGGATTTCAGCATTTTTTTTTTATTTCTCATTTGACATATGCATAATAGGCAATTTTGCTTTTTAATCTGTAATAGCTTGCTATTTGCCAAGAGCTCCTGCTAGCAAAAAAATCCCTTTAGAAGATGCAGCCAAGAGTTCCATACTGTTTTTGATTAAGTAATTCTCACTTTTTTAACAATTATCTTGCCAAGATACTTAGGCTGGAGCAATGACTAACATGCACAACCACATACTTTATCCATATAACGATGTAGTTATGCACAACGGGGGAAAACAAAAAAATAGGTTATTACACACATGGAGCATCAGCATACATATAGAAACCAAGGAGAAATTTGCGGAATACTCGTAATTTTGTTCCAGGAGTTTTAAAGGTAAAAGACACATTGGAGCTGATGCTATACGAGTACAAATGTTTAGTGTGCTATTATTTTGCAGGAACAAATCAGTCTTTATTACTTGGTTACTACGCAGTAACAGATTACATAGGATTGTTTGCTGCAGATTATTATACGGGCTCGACTTTTTGTTACCTGTTATTATAAAGCCCAATAGTAAGTTCAAGATGTGTCTTCAAAATAGTAGTTCTCGATTGTAAGTTTAGGATGAATGTCGTCAACAATGTCCAATTATCATTTAAGCACCAAAGGCCTCAACATCAGTTGGCAGAAGAAGCAGAGAAGAGGCATGATCCCCCAATAGGCAGAGAAGAAGGGAAAAAAGAAGATCAGACCCCACTAAGGAGGGTAGAACTATAGGTCTAATGCAGGGCTTGGTAAAAAATCCAAACCAAAACAAAAGGATGGTACACCCAAAGGCTGTAACACACATGTGATTTCGCTAGGCATGCTGGGATTGATAGAGTTTGAGAATTACTATACCTTCTTTGGGGATAAACATGTGCATAGAAGAAATCATGAACTGCAACATAAGATTAAAAAAGTGGCTGCATAGAAGGATAACTGGCACATAATTTTCAGTCCTAGTTCAACACATGGCTTACATTATCAAAGGAGTCAAGTTCTAATCGTAAAATGGTGCATTTGCCGCTCAACCAATCAGAACTTATGTAACTGCTTGAAAGCTAACATCTGATTGGTTGGTGGCAAAATAGCACCATTTAAACGAAAGACTTTACTGATAACCCCCTATGTGTCTTAATGTCATTATGTCATATGTTGTTGTTTTTCCCACTTAAAGCCCATAAATAGCTGTTACAATGATTAACTTGCCCATAAAAGTGGTTCCTAAACCAAATATACATCTTTGTAAAATTCACAACAAGTCCTCTTACTACCTTCACTTCCTCAGTACTCATCACACAGTTTAGGTGGAACAAACATATCAGTAAGGACAAAGTAATCTAGTTGGTCAAGCTCTCTCTCTTAGTCCCTTCTCTAGCTGAACAAAGACCATGAGCATGTCTCTGAGCATGTCCATACCAGGTGAGTGGAGCAAGGTTCAAAGGAAGTACTGAGTAACCGGGGATCTTCCCCCTTAAGATATACCATCAAAGAGATCTACTAAAAAAAAACTAAACAAAACTGAACACAACTGGGTGTTTTGTTAAAATCAGCTCTAGAAATGTTTTTTGGATTTCTCTGGGGGTGTTTTTATTGTCTTTTATCATCTACTCTAGCTTATTTTCAAATATGGTTTCAATAACACTTCTTATTTATAGAGCTATGGTTTTGGTTAGCTTGGTGATAGTTCTCATTCATCCAGGTCATGGTAATAATCTTTTGTATTCAATTAGATCACTGGACTTGAAATGTAGTTCTTGAAGAACGTTTCGCTAGTCATCCACTGGGCGTTTCCTCATTCAGAATGACTTGTACAAGAATCTGTGGCAATATGTACCCTGGAAAATCCCAATTAGCATATCACAGCCAGTGTTAGGGTGTGATGGATAGTGTCTAAGAGGTTTATAGGACACGCCCAAGTAAGTGTTAACACAGCAGACAATTTGACATTGACAGTTTGTCAAAAGAAGTTAGAAGGAAAGAAAAGAACACAAAATCACAGTGAAGGGAAAATGCAATGACAGGAGGAAAGAAATCATGGTCATCCCATATGTAGCGGGGTCCTCCGAGAAATTAAGAAATTTTCAAAAAACATCGTATCCCTGTCTAGCTTTAAAACCCGAACAACACACTGAGGCGCAATTGGTACCCCAACGACCCAATACCTAAACCACAAGAAAAGCGAATCATATATGCAGTGCGTGGCAGTGAAGAATGCTCTGATTTGTATGTGGGGGAGACCAACAGCAACTTGCATCAACGTATGGCCCCCACAGAGAGTCATTTCCTCGGGTCAGGACTCAGCCGTTTATCTGCATCTTAAGGATAAAGGACATACCTTAAGATTGTAATGTTAATATACTGGCGAAGGAACGTGACGGTTCAAGAGAGGTGTTAAGGAGGCCATTTATGTGAAAATAAGAAACCCAAAGCCTAAATAGGTGGGGGGTTTCGACACCACTGTCTGCATGTACAATGCTGTTTAAACACCTTACTCTGGGCGTTCCTAAACACCTCTTAGCCACTACTCATCACCCCTTAACACCTGGCTGTGATAATGCTATATGGGATTTCCAGGGTACTAATTGCACAGATTCTTGTACAAGTCTTCTGAATTTGAGAAGCCAGTCGGATGACTCGAAACGGTCTTCAAGAACATTTCCAAGGTCCAGTTGATCTAATTGAATACAACAGATATGGTTTGTTATAGTTATGCTATTGTTACAGGGATTCACATCCCAATAACGGACGCATCCACAACCAATTCTGTCACAACTTGGGATAATGCTTTAATGTACCCTCCATTCAAAGCATGAACTTGTATCACTAAGGGATCTCCCGATTTTCCCACATTGTACATTAGAAGGTTATCAGACGGACCGCCCACTGTGTCATTGGCTGTAGTAACAAAAGTCTGCAAAAAAAAAAAAAGAAAAGAACTAAAAGAATCAGGCTTCAGGTTGGAAAAACAAAAAAATATTACTTCAATTAATGGATATAACCTGTCAGAAATCATTTTTAAATACACGCTGCGTAATGTCCACTACCTGTTCCACTGCTACATTTTTGGTATCCCTTGGTTTTCCACAATCTTCAAATGGATATACACAAGAAAGAGATGTATATGACTTGGCAACACCAAGTCGCAAATAGCTTTAATCAACTAAGAATGGACTAGAACTCTAAACCCAAGTTCGAGCCAACTTATCAATTTTGAGCGGACTCGGACTTCTTGACTATCCCGGACCCAGATTTCTCGGATTTCGATAATTATGAAACGTTCGTCATCACCCCCTCGAATTTATGGTTCTGTTTGGCGCTACACCAAACCCTCGGTAACCCTCGAATTGGCCGTAACCCTGCATGTACTTGCGCAAAACCCACAATGCCCACTCGTGTTTAAGAGTGTTTTTAACAAGTTTTGGTGATAGTGACATGTTCCCCAGACCATTTCTCAGGTGCCACAGCCCCTTACAGTAAGTTACCACTGTTAGTTTAGCTGTAAATCACCCAGACTTTAGACTATCACTACTCCCCATTGACTTTAATGGGTCCGAATTCTAACTTTAAACTTTTACTTAAGTTCGAAAGTTCAAAAATGGACCGACATACAACTTGTTTCAGATTTCTAAGTCACCTTGATAAAGGACCTAGAAGTCACTAACATGCTGTGTATTAACTAAAAGCTATTTGCAGACCATGAAGTTGCTGGCAGTCCTGTGTCACTCCTCCACCTTTGTCACATCCAAGGACTATAAAAGTTCCTATCTAAATCAGTCAAAGCAACTGGGATATAATAGTTCCCTGTATTTTTTTCTGAACAGCATTTTGCTATACTGACTGTATTGTGTACCTGATAACACTGATTAACATACACACCTATAGATTGTAATAGGACTGTGGAGCTTTCGACCATTCACAGCTTGAATTAACTCTATTACTATTCTGCACCTCTCATTATTCCTGCAATATATTGGATTTCTTTTCTTTGAATATTTCTATACAGCAGCTTGGCTTGGTACATTGTTATTGATACTTCTAGTACAAATTGGAAAATCACATAAACAGGAAGTAAAATAATAGCAAAATCTTGTCCTGCTTAATGGAACTGTAATATAGGTCAGCTTGTATGAGCAGCTTTTTAGTGAGTATGCTTAAAGTGCAGGAATATATACATTTTTTATATTATTATGGCTACATTTCTCTATTTTTTAGATAATTTAATCTTCTATTAATCTTATGTTTATGCTGCTGATACTGTCCAAATGATGGGCAAATAAACACATTCCTGGGAGTTGACCTTGAATTATGTTTCAAAGTCCTCAAGGACAAATTGTGAGATTAGTTTCACTTATATTCATCTTCCTATATTAGACCGATATGTACAGTAGAACGTGCTACTGTAATCATCATAGTGCCCAAACACCACAACTGAAGAATAACTCATTACAAAGATATGTTCAAAAAGAATCTAAATCAGTATGTGTGTTAGTATATTAAATATATGAAATCTCACTGTTGATCAAGATGTGTGTCCTGACATGCCACACATGCATGATTTGGGCATTTTATAGCAGGTAACTACAAACAAGAACATAGGAAACACATCTAGTGGAGTTTACAAATAATTTGACAGAATTGGGAGAATTGCTTTAAATCCTTATAAGAAGGGAAGACACCAAGTAATCCATGAGAGTAATTATATGTTTTATTTGTGGTATTATACAAGTGTCCTTGCCTGTTAATAGCATTTGTAATTATAACATTCACTTACCATTTACTTTGATCTAGAAAACTCTGCTTAATTTGTTCCTTATCTATCAGTATATTACCCAACTAGAACTCTTACATATTCTATATTGAATGGGAAATATGCTTATTGAGTTCAGAACCTTTCTGCATTAAAATAAAAGTGATGTCCACCCGAAATAGAAATGATTTTAAATAAAAATAAAACCTAGGTTACTTATCTTTTCATATCTAAAATAAATCTCGTAAACCTACATACCAACACTGATTCCCACTGGCAGATTCACAGCCATTGTCTGTGAGTCACCTTGGCTGATGCCTCCTATGTGAATGAACCAGAAAAAGGGAAAGCAATGGCTAAGCTATCAGTGTTTAGAGAATGTGCAGGAACACAGATAAAATAGTATTTCAAACCTACCTTGGTTTGGGGGGGAGGTCCTACATTAATTATAAATATTTATTTTCATTGTGAAACATTCCCTTTGATCACTAAGGTACACCAAATTAAACTATAGACCACCGCACCTGTAACTGCAGTTATTACCATTTTATAGTATTTAACTTCAACATATGCCCCTATGTTACTAGTGGGAATGTAAACTAAGACTAATATGTCAGAATCAGCTGACCAATAAGCAAAACTAAGGTTGATTATGGCTGCCGCTCGAAATAAACAGATGCAAGTGATTGACGAGGGACTACAACATGCAAATAAGCACAATTGCTTGAAAAATACACAGTATTTATAGCAGAGGTTCCATGTGTCTCAAATAATTTACATTTTAAGAAGCTCACTTTTCTTTTTGCTCACTTTTACCAAATTGTAAAATATGGATTGGTATCAGTATTTTTATAATGTCATCCTTAGTTTGCGAGGTCATAAATTACCACTACAATGCAAATACTGATACGGGGACATAGATTATTGTTACTCTGGTTACCAACCAATATGTAAAGATGCACATGGCCTTAATTATCCTTTCACACATGTCTGTAAGTCTTAATGATTGTGAGATAACCATTTGCAAACACAACCTTGCAGGTGTAGCATGAACTATGAAACCCTGGATTCCAATACTGCAAGGCTAACATTGAGCCACTGTGCTGCTTGACCTATGTTACTTGTAATAGAGATGGCCGACCTTCGAGTTCGGTTCGTTTTCGAACTTTTAAACTATATGGAAAGTTAAAGTCAATGGGAGTCAAATAGTTCTAAAAGTTCTAATGAAATACAATTAAAATATCATGGTAACTTAAATGTGGCTCTGGCACCTGGAAATGGTCTGGGAACACGTTTGAATCTCACAGCGTGGTACTTTCGAGCTCCCGCATTCGAACATTCGATAATTAGCCCATAAACAATTCGAACATTCGTAATTATCCCATAAACCATTTGAACATTCGATAATTATCCCATAAACGATTCGAACATTCGATATTTATCCCATAATATATCGAAGATCGAACTCGGGTTCAAGTTTTAGTCCATCTCTACTTGTAAGTGGTTTTTAAACTGAAGGCTATTTAAACATTCAGGGAGATTAATAAACGTTTTTATCATTTATAATGGTGCTAATTTTGCCCCACCAATCGATCTTATTTAACATTTGAAAGCTAACATCTAATTGGTTGGGGCAAAACTAGCACCAATTTTAACGATAAAAACTTTTATTGAATAACCCTGTTTTGTTTGCTAATACTTACAAGCAACAACTTGGCAACAATTTTTTTGCACTTGCAGTTCATGTGAAAAAGCCAACTGCTAAACAAATCCAAAATTAAAAATGGCAAAACTGCTAGGCAGTTCAAACTCTGGGTAGCCATTCTTTACATAAGTGCCAGGGCATAATTAAGTTATAGCAAAAAGGAATCCTTCTGATTTGTGGGGCTGTCATTGATGTGGATGAGGATGTGCCTCGGGCCCTCTGGACCATCTGATTGGTGGCTCAAATTAGATGACTCAAGTGTTTTTAGGGCATTTTCCCTGCATTATGAGCAGTCTTTCCAACTTCAGAAGGATTTTCCATTCCATACAGAATCCCCAGTCAGTAATTGTTTATGGATTTTTTTTTTTCCCCGTAATATTTTTATGAAAAGTAAAATACCAAAAATTCAAACATTCAGTAACAAAAGGCATCATTAAATATCATGATACCGAAACAGTTTTCGTTACATCACTTATATATATACTAGTTCTCTTTTTACTATTATTTATATCAAATTGTGCAAAAAGAACAATAAGAAAAAAAAGAAAAAGTGAGAAGCATCAATTTTTAAATAAACATCAAATAAAATAAAAATAGGTAGCAGTGTCATTATTTGTACCTTACCCCCTAATCCCTTTTTTTTTTTTATTCTTTTTTTACTTTTATTCTGTCTTACACATTCCCCTCTCCTACTACGGGTTCAGACCGCTCCTCCCAGGGTCCCCAATTGTTATGGAATTATATTATATAATGTATTATATTAAGTCCAAAACAATTTAAGTTTGTAGTATTAACACTCCTTTCACTCCTCTCACTGTGTACAGTGAGAATATATGGTAAATGTCTCATACAGTGAGAAAAGACAGTAATGGTCCCATACAGTGAGAACAACATTAAAGGTCCCATACAGTGAGAACAGACAGTAAAGGTCCCATACAGTGATAACAGAACAGTAAAGGTCCCATACAGTGAGAACAGACAGTAAACGTCCCCATACAGTTGAGGGTCCCATACAGTGAGAACAGACAGTAAAGGTCCCATACAGTGAGAACAGACGTAAAGGTCCATACAGTGAGAACAGACAGTAAAGGTCCCATACAGTGGGAACAGACAGTAAGGTCCCATACAGTGAGAACAGACAGTAAAGTCCCATACAGTGAAACAGACAGTAAAGTGTCCCTACAGTGAGAACAGACAGTAAAGGTCCATACAGTGAGGTGTCCATACAATGAGAACAGACAGTAAAGGTCCCATACAGTAGAACAGACAGCAAAGGTCCCATACAGTGAGAACGACAGTTAAGGTCCTACAGTAGCCAGACAGTTTGGTCTCATACCACAGACAGAGAGTCCTCTTGGCCACAGAACAGGGCGAATATTCTCTTATTGCCTTATTAGCGAGACAGCCCTGTACCCTATTACAATAACATAAATTTCTTCTGTTAAGTCAACCCTCCAACCCTAAACGCTAGCTTTAAAAATCTGACAACCTTAATGTACTTGGGTACCTTTGTTCCCTCAGTCACCACATCTTATGATAATTCTGTGCTATTCCATGCACAGAACAGCAGACGTTTCTGGACCAATTTGGCCAATCACTGATGCAGCTGCAGTCAGCCAAGGGAATGAGATCGGGTAGTACAATTAGGAGCTGATTTCGGATTTTAAAGATAGGGCTTAGGGTTGGGGGAGGTTGACTTACCTTTAATCAGCACATATATCCACCACCCTATACACTATAGCTGCTAACACCTTATACACTATATACCTCTCCATACACTATATAACCACCCTACATTATACACCACCCCACCCTATACCACTATATACCAACCTATACTTTTACACCACTTTATACAATACCCTATACATTATACACCACACTATACCCTACCTAATTAAATATTAGATACAGATTATTCATTATCGAAAATTCTAAATTCAAAATCGAATATTCAATAATTATATCGAATAGTATTAAGTTAGAAAAGGTCTCAAATCGAATCAAGTTCGAAAAGAACCCGAAAACCCATTCCTAGTGGTAAGTGCTGGTTTTAAAAACAAAAATGTTGTTTTTGAGCGTAGGCTTCCAACATTATGGATCTGACAAAACTTTTGCAATTTCATTGAAAAGTCAAATTAAAATTCGTTGTCAAAAGTGAAAATATATTGTTGAAATATGTTGTCGAAATTCAATTTCTGTGTTAAAATTTGATTTAGAATTAATAATTTTCGCTTTTATTGATGCCAATAGGGTTTGGCTAAATATTTTTTTTCTGTGGAATCTAAACACAATCCCCAGAACCCCCATCAATGAAAATCTCCATTTACGTTCATATATAAAGGTGGTAACCATGGGGCTAATATCACGGTGGGCCTCTGGGGATGTGACCTGCGTACCGGCCAGCAGATTCCTTTAAAATGCAGATTTCAAATTGTCACAGTGCCCCAGTGACCAATCCAACCCCAAACCAGACAGCCTCCATCCTAATGTGGTGCACATAATGTCAGTTTACTGTCCATCAGTTGGTCTGTTGATTTTGTGTTTTAAAAAATTGTTTGTTTATTTGTTAGTTTACATCGATGGGGGCTCCAGAAACACTTAACCATTGGCTAATATTACTTCATATTTTTTATTAGTAGATTAAAAAAAAGGTAACCCTTTTTATTAAAATACCCTTATATTACTATTATATCAGATTGCTTAGACGTGTGCAAATAAGGTATTTGGACATTACATTTGCACACATGTTAGGCTTCAATTTCATTTTTACTTGAATAGCAGCTACAGTTCTGAATACCATGGGGAATATATGTAAATCATCCAAATGTGTTATTAGTATTTATCATGAAATGTTTTCTTAGAAATTGCATTTGGATGGGTTTTCATTTTGTTTTTCTGATAGAAAAACAAAACTGAATTTCTTTTTTTATTTTCTACTGTACTTTTGACAGGAATTTCCATATGGTGACATTTTCAACAGGAATTCCTATTTATAGGAAACAGGACAGTAAATACATTTAAAGAATCCTGTGGGTGTAACAGTTTATTATTCCAACATTACCCAACATGGCGTTTCTATCAATACTGTATTTACTTTTTCACATTCATCAAAAAAATTTTTTGAAAGATAATTTATCGAAACTTTTCAAAACAGTTATTAAATGAAGCTAAATAAATAGCAATGTGTCACAGAACCAAAATATGGGCTTTTTGTTAAATCATCGTAACTGTTGTTTTATTTTATCAAAGTATCTATGAATATACTTACGCTAGTATTTCTTTCTACGTTTGTTAAATACTATGGATTTTCCTACTTTAGACAAAAGCTTTCTGATCTCAGACTATGATCCTACCTTATCAAGGTTTTCACACAATATATGACATTGCCAACACGTATTTTCAATGACTTTATGGATGTTGGTAAGTTTCTCAGTTTCAGTAATAGCAACTAGCAGAAAACCTTCATGCCTCATAAATCAGATCAATCGTTCTGAGGCAATTCATCAAAAAACACTTAGCAGGTCAGCACACCCAGCAGAGCCAATACAATATCCGAGTCTCTGCCTGACCTTTGATTTACTCACCTGAGCTCAGGCACAGATTGTGGCCAGGAGGATTTTCTTAAAGACTTTAGTGAGATCCATCGATTCACAAAATAATAAAACCCTTCTAGCAACAATGACAGTTTTGATGTTCTATGTTTTGAATATCACCGGTTTTGGTTACAGAACTATAATCTTGTATTAAAAAAATCATGGAACACTTTTGTGCTTGTTTGACCCTTTAAATCGCAAAAACTTGAAGAACTTTTTGTAAATGAACATGGAGTATGTACTTTCATAAATAGCTCAGTATGTTTGTATGCAGATATTTTTAGACTAATGCATTAAAAGGTGCAAAACTTTCCATGTGTTATTAATCGGCACCCTGTAAACCCGGTAAAAAGCCAACAGCTGATTGTAGCTGGACAGTAATAGCACAGGAAAACGTATGTACTTTTTATTGCATCAGCCCTTAAAGCTAAAACCAGTGACTTATTAGTTATCTGCCATTTTCAAAACGCTGGAAGACAACATGCAGTTCCAAAGCTTGATTTTACTTTAGGGATACTGACATAGTAAACTCACTAAATGGCTATTTCTGCTTTTTAATATGCAAAATGTTAAAGAACTCTTCAAATCTGCGAAAAAGATGCTTACATTTTTATTTATCCAGAATATAAATATGGTAAAGTTTAGGCAAACATTGCCCTTTGGCTTATCCTAGTTTTCTTTTCATCCTTGCCTAAAATGTATTCACCAAATCCAGCAACCAGGAGCATTGCAAACAAACCCAAGGTGTGTACCACAAAGATGCACCAGAGTATTTTAGGATCTGTTCAGTGTAGGAGACCCTTGGCTATTTGAAATACATGATATGTTGGGTTAAGGTTCTCATCTGAGTACGTTGTTCTTCTTTTGTGGCCCACCCCAGGTTAGCAGAAAGCAAACCAGCATATAACGGGCAATGTAATAAAGTTCTTATCGTTAAAAATGGTGCTAATTTTGTCCCAACCAATCAGATATTAGCTTTCAAATAAATAAATACATCTGATTGGTTGGGGCAAAATAGAACCATTTTTAATGATAAGAACTTTATTACAACTTTTATTGCCCTGAAAGTGTCTTTCTGATCTGCTGTTTTCCTTAAAATCCCAGGATTTTTTTCTAAAAGGTGGAAGAAACGTGGTTTGTGCAACCTGATCAAATGAGTTCCAGTGAGGGATGATTCCATTGAAGAAAAATAGATTGTTAGCATAATGCCTTGAATTACCAAGTTTTAATATTAGAACCTGTTTTGATGTCTACCTTTTTCATTTATGTATAAATGTGAATTGTAAGAAATGATAAATACATTATATAATAAAGTAAACAGCCAACAAGCGAAAGACAATTTACAATATTGCTCAGCAGAACTGCATCACTGATTCTATCGTGTCCTGGTATAGCGATTTACATCTGTACATTACTGCATATATATGATGGGGCATGCAGAAATTAAACTACCTATGTAGTTTCAGTAATAGGATCTTCTGTATGAAAATTAAAATATATTCAATTTTAGGATACCTATTGTTAAGGAGATATCCTGTTTGCATTAGTGGGAATGCCTGAACACACTGACTTCAATGCCCTGGCAAATTGAAACTGTAAAAACTAAACTTAAGTGGGTCAGATGAGAGGAGACACTGTTGCTAAAGAGAAGGATCAAAGATAATCCTATTCCTCAATGCATTATTATAAATCTCATGTAAGGGATACAGATCTAATGCACATAAAGAGAACAAGTATGTAAACGTTTGGCAGATGTCAATATTTACTGTTATTTTCTTCAGTAATTCCTTAAAGGGTATGTACACTGTAAAATATTTTTTTTTATTTTTTAATTGCCCATTAGTGGAAACTATAATTCATCCCAACTATCACTGTACCATTTTTTGTTGATCTGCCCCCTATTTGATTAGATATCCAATCTGAAACATCTTACGTTTTAGCATTTCTGTAAGCAGTTTTTGCTGTAGCTGGAATGGTTTGACAGTTGTGTGTGCTGTATGCAGTTTTGTCAGTTGGTATGTGAAAAAATAGTCAGGTCAGTGGTCAGAGCCTGACAAAACAAGTATGTATTGAAGGCATGCAGCAACACAAAACCTCAGAGTAAGTGCTACTCCATGTATTTATTTATTGATTAGATGACGCAAAGTCATTTTTTCAGTATACATACACTTTAAAGGGGTAATCTTTCCTTGAAAATTGTTTGCCAGAAGCCACAAATATTTATTCCCTAAAATGTAACACCTTTTATTATTCATGTAATGTAAGAGTTTAACCTCAACAGGCTTAAATATAATCCACCTACCTGTTTTTCCACTGTTGATTGCACCATTTACACAGCTTTGAATATCCATTAAAAGGCTGTAATATAGTGTGCACTATGCTGGCTGGCCTCCTAAAGTTGCTGCCAGCAGCCGCCCCACAGTCGTCATGGTGGCCTATGTCACAGCCAATGATTGACTGTGCTTCCCTATGCACACTGGATATGCTGGAGGTTTGTTAATTGGAAGCTCTATGGTGCAATGCCTCAGATAATAATTGTATGAAATATGTATAAAATAAAATGTTAGTAAATTTAAAAGGCTTTAAATTTACAAGCATACTAGTCATTTCTTGTTTGTTCTTTAACCTGTGAACAGCGTTTCATCCTTGTTTCCTAGCACAGCCCATAGCTAACAGGAGTTAATTGCATTATCATGGACTAAGGCCCCAATTGGAATACACGTGCTGCTAAACTAGGATGAGTTAAATTCAAGGCCCTAAAACACAGTCAGAAATGGAAATTTCCTGCTGACACACGGTGGAATCAAGTGACAAATACATATTTTATATTTTATTGCTGCTTTATTTTCAAAGTGCTCTATAATTTTATTTTTGGCAGTTGTTTCTGTCTCCAGAACCACCAGACCTGGACCAGTGCCACACTGCAGTCTGGGAATAATCAGCCTGCTACTCTGTTGCCCCACGCCTCTGCTGCAATAGAAAGATGTCTTCCTCATCTCTTGGCTCCTATTCACCCAAATCGTCTGGTTTTGGCAGAACGAGATAGGCTGCACTTAAGATGCACTTTATTTGTATGCATCTAATGCATATCCACCTGATGTGCCTATCATCCTCCTTCTATTGCCATTTCATACCATTTAGTTTATACTTAAAGTAACTATTTAGATGTTTTTAATTTGCTGATTTTCAATCTACGTATTTGTCAAATAGTATTGGCTACATAAACTGAACAAACTTAGATGTCAGATGCCAGCAAATGACCATTCGACTACGATCTAACGTTTACATTCTCTCCGACATCAAGTCTGCGTCAGCTGTCAGATTGCTTAACGATGTTCAGGAATTGACCCTATTGTTCCCTCCATAGCTGAGTGCTCTGGGCCACTTCCCCCCCCATTCTCCATTCAAAAGAGCAGGCTTTCGGTCAGTGAAAGCAGCCAGTCTGTACAGGGATCTTTAGATAATTATCTTTGGAACGATCGTTCCAAAGACAGTTTTCTGTATGTCCATACTTAGCATTAGGACAAACTGTTGTAGCATAACAGTGCTGTGACACTAATCTATTAAAAGAAAACTATATTTTTTATATAAAACTATAGACAACATCATGTACAAATTGGTTAATCTTAGTCGTGTACACGCTGGGGAATATTTATTTCTTGTTCCAGGAGATTCTGGTTATCTACTCGTAATATTCCTTACCACCAAGATTCTTCTTAACTAGGTCCCAAATTCATAGGTCCTATAATGTACTATACTTATACTATAAGGAACATTACCTTATACAATGAAAACACTTCAATGCTTTTAAAACCTGCAAAAAAACTGAATAATAGGAAACCTCCACCTACTATTGTTATTCAAGAAACGCTTGAATTTGAAGTTTGGAAAATCTTAGACCTGGTTTCAAGGCTTTCTTCAATACGTATTTGACTGGGAGGGTATTGTATTTTCTTTATCAACCTACTACTTTATTATGCTAGACCCTTACAGCTGCCCTTGTTTTCAGGGGGAGGGTGGGGCTTCTTAAACAGCACATTGTGTGACTGTCACACTCTGTTCCTACAAGCCTATAATTAAGAATATAATTTCTCCCCTAATTTAAAATAAAAGATTTTAGTCACCAGGCATTTCATAACTATATATACACATAGTACAGTTGGAGCAGAGACCCCAAGTGTACCCTCAAGCAAGTTTCTTTAGTTACCTCTCTCAGCTCCCCCTAATGCCTTCACCAGTTCAGCTTGGAGGAACTTTGTTTGGTACTCCCGCTAAATTAGCCTCTCTATCCTCGATCTTCTACTCTAGTGGTCTCCTCTTTACTCTAGCCCAAGATATCCCTTGAGTTCCCATTCTCTCAGGAAACTCCTCCTTCTGCGGTACTTATCCTTTCTAGTAACAAGGGAGCTCTTGCAAGTGATAAAAAAACAAACAATTAAGGGCTGTTCACTTCACCCTTAAACAAAAACTGGTCTATTGTCACGTCATGCCCTCAACTGATATGTTTTGCACTTTATTACCTGCATTCTAACCAGATGTTAAGGATAATTATTGTCTATGTCCATATGGTTTCTGCTACAACAGCCTGCTAACCCTGGATAAATAAAGTAGGTTAGGACCAGTTTAATAAAGCAACCTTGACATGGTGACTGGGTTTAAAATAATTTGGCCAACTTATTGAACTAATTGCTTTTATTTATCCAGGGTTTTTGAAGCAGCAACCTTATAGAGATAGCCATACTGTAATCAATTAGAATTGTTTGTGCACTAGAATTCTATTTATAATGGCATGTGGGTGACGAAATCATTTTAGTAAACAAAAGATCCAGGAAGATTTTCCAATGTTGAAGATCAAATAAGGATGTTAAGTGTAGGAAAAGAGAGGGCAAGGAGAGAGCAGAGTTATCACTGTGAAATTTAGGTCACCCGAATTAAAGCAGGGCATTCATGGGCATTGAAGGACCTTTATTGGACATTCAATTACGGTATTCGTATAATTTTTTTGTTCTTTAAATCTCAGGAAGTGATTTGCATTGTTAGTTTGAGGGAGCTACGTTTTTTGGCAGTAAAAATTGGTTATCTTGTAATAGCCACGGAGTTTCCTTGATGATATAGGTTTGTTTAGTTATGTACTGTATGTGTGGGTCTTTGTCAATCCTTTTCACATTAGAGCAATGTATATTTTAGTCATTGATCCTTACACATATTTGCAGTTATCCAGAAATTTTGAATGCTATAGAATAACATTAGTGAAGATAATAAAATCTGCCATCGTCCAACCTCAAAATGGATTTTGCTAGTAGAATCAGTCTCAACAGCAAAATGTTAGTAATACAAATAATGTGATAAATAAATTATTAAATCAATCACCAACAGGAGATTCAATAAAAGTTCTTATCGTTTAAAATGGTGCTAATTTCCCCCCAACCAATCAGAACATATGTAACATTTGAAAGCTAACATCTGATTGGTTGGGGCAAAATTAGCACCATTTTAAACAATAAGAACTTTTATTGAATAACCCCCAAGTGATTTCTAGTATTTATTGTACATATTGATAGTAACATATAAGAGAGACTTTTTATCAAACCCGTTTCTCTTTGCATGCACCAATGTTTGCTGATTCAGGTCTGTACAATTAGAGAATGCAAATAAGAAATCCAGATATGCTTTAACATCAATACATTACTGCAGTAATCAAAGGCTCCTCTCATTGAAAATCAATAATCAGAGGTTGCTCCTCTCATTCAAATACAGTAATCAGAGGCTGCTCCTCTCATTGAAATACAATATTCAGGAGGCTGCTCCTCTCATTCAAATACAGTAATCAGTAGGCTGGTCCTCTCACTGGAATACAATAATCGGAGGCTGCACCTCTCATTGAAATACAATAATCGGAGGCTGCTCCTCTCATTCAATACAGTAATCAGGAGGCTGCCTCTCACTGAAATACAATAATCAGGAGGCTGTACCTCCATTGAAATACAATAATCAGGAGGCTGCACCTCTCATTGAAATACAATAATTAGGAGCTACTTCTCTCATTGAAATACATAATCAGGAGGTTGCTCCTCTCTTTCAAATACAGTAATCAGGAGGCTGCTCCTCTCACTGAAATCAAAATCAGGAGGTGTTCCTCTCATTAAATACAATAATCAGGAGGCTGCACCTCTCATTCAAATACAATATCAGGAGGCTGCTCCTCTCATTAAATAAAACATTTCAGGAGGCTGCTCCTCTCATTCAATACAGTAATCAGGAGGCTGCTCCTCTCACTGATATACAATAATCAGGAGGCTGCTCCTCTCATTGAAATAAATTATCAGGAGCTGCACCTCTCATTGAAATACAGTAATCAGGAGGAGGCTGCTCCTCTCATTCAAATACAGTAATCAGGAGGCTGCTCCTCTCATTCAATACAGTAATCAGGAGGCTGCTCCTCTCATTGAAATACAATAATCAGGAGGCTGCTCCTCTCATTGAAACCAATAATCAGGAGGCTGCTCCTCTCATTGAAATACAGTAATCAGGAGGCTGGTCTCTCTCCTGGAATACAATTCAGGAGGCTTCACCTCTCATGAAATCCAATAATTAGGAGGCTGCTCCTCTCATTCAAATACAGTAATCAGGAGGCTGCTCCCTCACTGAAATACAATAATCAGGAGGCTGTACCCTCTCATTAAATACAATAATCAGGAGGCTGCACCTCCATTGAATACATAATTAGGAGGCTACTTCTCTCATTGAAATAGGCTACTTCTCTCATTGAAATACAATAATCAGGAGGTTGCTCCTCTCATTCAAATACAGTAATCAGGAGGCTGCTCCTCTCACTAAAAAATGTTGTTTTGAGCGTAGGCTTCCAACATTTATGGATCTGACAAAACTTTTGCAATTTCATTGAAAAGTCACAAATTATAATTCGTTGTCAAAAGTGAAAATATATTGTTGAAATATGTTGTCGAAATTCAAAATTCTGTGTTAAAATTTGATTTAGAAAATTAATAAATTTCGCTTTTATTGATGCCAATAGGTTTGGCTAAAATATTTTTCTGTGGAATCTAAACACAATCCACAGAACCCCCATCAAAATGAAAATCTCCATTACGTTCATATATAAAAGGTGGTAACCATGGGGCTAATATCACGGTGGGCCTCTGGGGTATGTGACCTGCGTACCGGCCAGCAGATTCCTTTAAAAAAAATGCAGATTTCAAATTGTCACAGTGCCCCAGTGACCAATCCAACCCCAAACCAGACAGCTCCATCCTAAGTGGTGCACATAATGTCAGTTTTACTGTCCATCAGTTGGTCTGTTGATGTTGTGTTTTTAAAAAATTGTTTTTATTTTGTTAGTTTACATCGATGGGGGCTCCAGAAAAAAATTTAACCATTGGCTAATATTACTTCATATTTTTATTAGTAGATTAAAAAAAAGGTAACCCTTTTATTTAAAATACCCTTATATTTAACTATATATCAGATTGCTTAGACGTGTGCAAATAATGTATTTGGACATTACATTTGCACACATGTTAGGCTTCATTTCATTTTTATGAATAGCAGTACAGTTCTGAATACCATGGGGAATATATGTAAATCATCCAAATGTGTTATTAGTATTTATCATGAAAATGTTTTCTTAGAAATTGCATTTGGATGGGTTTTCATTTTTGTTTTTCTGATAGAAAAACAAAAACTGAATTTCTTTTTTATTTTCTACTGTACTTTGACAGGATTTCCATATGGTGACATTTTCAACAGGAATTCCTATTTATAGGAAAACAGGACAGTAAATAATTTAAAGAATCCTGTGGGTGTAACAGTTTATTTATTCCAACATTAAACCCAACATTGGCGTTTCTATCAGATACTGTATTTACTTTTTCACATTCATCAAAAAAATTTTTTGAAAGATAATTTATCGAAACTTTTCAAAACAGTTATTAAATGAAGCTAAAAATAAATAGCAATGGGTCACAGAACCAAAATATGGCTTTTTTAAATCATCGTAACTGTTTTGTTTTATTTTATCAAAGTATCTATGAATATACTTTACGTCTAGTATTTCTTTCTACGTTTTGTTAAATACTATGGATTTTCCTACTTTAGACAAAAGCTTTCTGATCTCAGGACTATGATCCTACCTTATCAAGGTTTTCACACAATATATGACATTGCCAACACGTATTTTCAATGACTTTATGGATGTTGGTAAGTTTCTCTCAGATTCAGTAATAGCAAAATGAGCAGAAAACCTTCATGCCTCATAAATCAGATCAATCGTTCTGAGGCAATTCATCAAAAAACACTTAGCAGGTCAGCAACCCAGCAGAGCCAATACAATATCCGAGTCTCTGCTGACCTTGATTTACTCACCTGAGCTCAGGCACAGATTGTGGCCAGGGAGGATGTCTTAAAGACTTTAGTGAGATCCATCGATTCACAAAATAATAAAACCCTTCTAGCAACAATGACAGTTTTGATGTTCTATGGGTTTGAATATCACGGTTTTGGTTACAGAACTATAAATCTTGTATTAAAAAATCATGGACACTTTTGTGCTTGTTTGACCCTTTAAATCGCAAAAACTTGAAGAACTTTTGTAAATGAGACATGGAGTATGTACTTTCATAAATAGCTCAGTATGTTTGTATGCAGAATATGTTTAGACTAATGCATTAAAAGGTGCAAAACTTTCCATGTGTTATTAATCTGCACCCTGTAAACCCGGTAAAAAGCCAACAGCTGATTGGTAGCTGGACAGTAATAGCACAGGAAAACGTATGTACTTTTTATTGCATAGCCCTTAAAAGCTAAAACCAGTGACTTATTAGTTATCTGCCATTTCAAAACGCTGGAAGACAAATGCAGTTCAAAGCTTGATTTTACTTTAGGGATACTGACATAGTAAACTCACTAAATGGCTATTTCTGCTTTTTAATATGCAAAAATGTTAAAAGAACTCTTCAAATCTGCGAAAAAGATGCTTACATTTTATTTTATCCAGAATATAAAATATGGTAAAGTTTTAGGCAAACAGTGCCTTTGGTGGCTTATCCTAGTTTTCTTTATCCATTGCCTAAAATGTATTCACCAAATCCAGCAACAGGAGCATTGCAAACAAACCCAAGGTGGTACCCAAAGATGCACCAGAGATATTTTAGGATCTGTTCAGTGTAGGAGACCCTTGGCTATTTGAAATACATGAGATGTTGGGTATAAGGTTCTCTATCTGAGTACGTTGTTCTTCTTTTGTGGCCCACCCAGGTTAGCAGAAAGCAACCAGCATATACAGGGCAATGTAATAAAGTTCTTATCGTTAAAAATGGTGCTAATTTTGTCCCAACCAATCAGATATTAGCTTTCAAATAATAAATAACATCTGATTGGTTGGGGCAAAAATTAGAAACCATTTTAATGATAAGAAAACTTTATTACAAAATTTTATTGCCCTGAAAGTGTCTTTCTGATCTGCTGTTCCTTAAAATCCCAGGATTTTTTTCAAAAGGTGGAAGAAACGTGGTTTGTGCAACCTGATCAAATGAGTTCCAGTGAGGATGATTGACATTGAAGAAAAATAGATTGTTAGCATAATGCCTTGAATTACCAAGTTTTATAATTTAGAACTGTTTTGATGTCTACCTTTTTCATTTATGTATAAATGTGAATTGTAAGAAATGATAATACATTATATAATAAGTAAACAGCCAACAAGCGAAAGCAATTTACAATATTGCTCAGCAGAACTGCATCACTGAATTCTATCGTGTCCTGGTAGATGCGATTTTACATCTGTATCATTACTGCATATATATGATGGGGCATGCAGAAATTAAACTACCATGTAGTTTCAGTAATAGGATCTTCTGTATTGAAATATTAAAATATATTCAATTTTTAGGATACCTATGTTAAGGAGATATATTCTGTTTGCATTAGTGGGAATGCCTGAACACACTGACTTCAATGCCCTGGCAAATTGAAACTGTAAATAACAAACTTAAGTGGGTCAGATGAGAGGAGACACTGTTGCTAAAGAGAAGGATCAAAGATAATCTATTCCTCAATGCATTAATATTAAATCTCATGTAGGGATACAGATCTAATGCACATAAGAGAACAAGTATGTAAACGTTTGGCAGATGTCAATATTATGTTATTTTCTTCAGTAATTCCTTAAAGGGTAGTACACTGTAAAATATTTTTTTTATTTTTTAATTGCCCATTAGTGGAAACTATAATTCATCCCAACTATCACTGTACCATTTTTTGTTGATCTGCCCCCTATTTGATTAGATATCCAATCTGAAACATCTTAGTTTTAGCATTTCTGTAAGCAGTTTGCTGTAGCTGGAATGGTTGACAGTTGGTGTGCTGTATGCAGTTTTTGTCAGTTGGTAGTGGAAAATAGTCAGGTCAGTGGTCAGAGCCTGAGCAAAACAAGTATGTATTGAAGGCATGCAGCAACACAAAAACCTCAGAGTAAGTGCTACTTACATGTATTTATTTATTGATAAGATGACGCAAAGTCATTTTTCAGTATACATACACTTTAAAGGGGTAATCTTTCCCTGAAAATTGTTTGCCAGAAGACACAATAATTTATTCCTAAAATGAACACCTTTATTATTCATGTAAAATGTAAGAGTTATACTCAACAGGCTTAAAATATATCCACCTACCTGTGTTTAACACTGTTGATTGCCACCATTTAACAGCTTTGAATATCCATTAAAGGCTGTAATAAGTGATGCACTAGCTGGCTGGCCTCCTAAAGTTGCTGCCAGCAGCCGCCCCACAGTCATCAGGTGGCCTATGTCACAGCCAATGATTGACGTGGCTTCCCTATGCACACTGGATATGCTGGAGGTTGTTAATTGGAAGCTCTATGGTGCAATGCCTCAGATAAACTAATGTATGAAATATGTATAAAATAAAATGTTAGTAAATTTAAAGGCTTTAAATTTAACAAGCATACTAGTCATTTCTTGTTTGTTCTTAACCTGTGAACAGCGTTTCATCCTTGTTTCCTAGCACAGCAGCATAGCTAACAGGAGTTAATTGCATTATCATGGACTAAGGCCCCAATTGGAATACACGTGCTGCAAACTAGGATGAGTTAAATTCAAGGCCCTAAAACACAGGTCAAAATGGAAATTCCTGCTGACACACGGTGGAATCAAGTTGACAAATACATATTTTATATTTTATTGCTGCTTTATTTTCAAAGTGCTCTATAATTTTATTTTTGGCAGTTGTTTCTGTCTCCAGAAACACCAGACCTGGACCAGTGCCACACTGCAGTCTGAAGGAATATTCAGCCTGCTACTCTGTTGCCCCCACGCCTCGCTGCAATTAGAAAGATGTCTTCCTCATCTCTTGGCTCTATTCACTCCAAATCGTCTGGTTTTGGCAGAACGAGATAGGCTGCACTTAAGATGCACTTTATTTGTATGCATCTAATGCATATCCACCTGATGTGCCTATACATCCTCCTTCTATTTGCCATTCTTACCATTTGAGTTATACTTAAAGTTAACATTTAGATGTTTTTGATTTGCTGATTTTCAATCTACGTATTTGTCAAATAGTATTGGCTACTATAAACTGAACAGACATTAGATGTCAGATGCCAGCAAATGACCATTTCGAACTACGATCTAACGTTTACATGCTCTTCCGACATCAAGTTATGCGTCAGCTGTCAGATTGCTTAACGATGTTCAGGAATTGACCCTATTGTTCTCCCATAGCTGAGTGCTCTGGGCCACTTCCCCCTCCATTCTCATTCAAAAAGAGCAGGCTATTCGGTCAGTGAAAGCAGCCAGTCTGTACAGGGATCTTTAGATAATTATCTTGGAACGATCGTTCCAAAGACAGTTTTCTGTATGTCATACTTAGCATTAGGACAAACTGTTGTAGGCATAACAGTGCTGTGACACTAATACTATAAAAGAAAACTATTTTTATATAAAAAACTATAGACAAACATCATGTACAAATTGGTTAATCTTAGTCTGTGTACACGTGGGGAATATTATTCTTGTTCCAGGAGATTCTGGTTATCTACTCGTAATATTCCTTTACACCAAGATTCTTCTTAACTAGGTCCCAAATTCATAGGTCCTATAATGTACTATACATTATACTATAAGGTAACATTACCTTATACAATGAAAACACTTCAATGCTTTTAAAACCTGCCAAAAAATCTGAAATAATAGGAATACCCCACCTACTATTGTTATTCAAGAAACGACTTGAATTTGTTTGGAAAATCTTAGACTCCTGGTTTACAGGCTTTCTTCAATCGTATTTGACTGGGAGGGTTATGGTATTTTCTTTATCAACCTACTACTTTATTATGCTGACCTTACAGCTGCCCTTGTTTTCAGGGGAGGGTGGGGCTTCTTAAACAGCACATTGTGTGACTGTCACACTCTGTTCCTACAAGCCTATAAATTAGAATATAAATTCTCCCTAATTAAAATAAAAGATTTTAGTCACCAGGCATTTCATAACTATATATACACATAGTACAGTTTGAGCAGAGACCCCAAGTGTACCCTCAAGCAAGTTTCTTTAGTTACCTCTCCAGCTCCCTCCTAATGCCTTCACCAGTTCAGCTTGGAGGAACTTTGTTTGGTACTCCAGCTAAATTTAGCCTCTCTTATCCTCGATCTTCTACTCTAGTGGTCTCCTCTTTACTCTAGCCCAAGATATCCCTTGAGTTCCATTCTCTCAGGAAAGCTCCTCCTTCTGCGGTACTTATCCTTTCTAGTAACAAGGGAGCTCTTTGCAAGTGATAAAAAAACAAACAATTAAAGGGCATGTTCACCCTTAAAACAAAACTGGTCTATTGTCAGTCACATGCCCTCAACTGATATGTTTTGCACTTTATTACCTGCATTACTAACCAGATGTTAAGGATAATTATTGTCTATGTCCATATGGTTTCTGCTACAAACAGCCTGCTAAACCCTGGATAAATAAAAGTAGGTTAGGACCCAGTTAATAAAGCAACCTTGACATGGTGACTGGGTTTAAAATAATTTGGCCAACTTATGAACTAATTGCTTTTATTTATCCAGGGTTTTTGAAGCAGCAAACCTTATAGAGATAGCCAATACTGTATACAATTAGAATTGTTTGTGCACTAGAATTCTATTTATAAGGCATGTTGGTGACAGAAATATTTTAGTAAACAAAAGACCAGGAAGATTTTCCAATGTTGAAGATCAAATAAGGATGTTAAGTGTAGGAAAGAGAGGGCAAGGAGAGAGCAGAGTTATCCTGTGAAATTTAGGTCACCCAGAATTAAAGAGGGCATTCATGGGCATTGAAGGACCTTTATTGGACATTCAATTACGGTATTCGTAAATTTTTTTGTTCTTTAAATTCTCAGGAAGTGATTTGCATTGTTAGTTTGAGGCTACGTTTTTGCAGTTAATAATTGGTTAATCTTGTATAGCCACTGAGTTTCCTTGATGATATAGGTTTGTTAGTTATGTACTGATGTGTGGGTCTTTGTCAATCCTTTTCACATTAGAGCAATGTATATTTTAGTCATTGATCCTTACAACATATTTGCAGTTAATCCAGAAATTTTGAAGCTATAGAATAACATTAGTGAAGATAATAAAATCGCCATCGTCCAACCTCAATGGATTTTGCTAGTAGAATCAGTCTCAACAGCAAAATGTTAGTAATACAAATAATGTGATAAATAAATTATTAAATCAATCACCAACAGGGAGATTAATAAAAGTTCTTATCGTTTAAAATGGTGCTAATTTTCCCCCAACCAATCAGAACATATGTAACATTTGAAAGCTAACATCTGATTGGTTGGGGCAAATTAGCACCATTTTAAACAATAAGAACTTTTATTGAATAACCCCCCCAGTGATTTCTAGTATTTATTGTACATATTGATAGTAATTCATTATAAGAGAGACTTTTTATCAAACCCGTTTCTCTGCATGCACCAATGTTTGCTGATTCAGGTCTGTACAATTAGAGAATGCAAATAAGAAATCCAGATATGCTTTAACATCAATACATTACTGCAGTAATCTAAGGCTCCTCTCATTGAAATACAATAATCGGAGGTTTGCCTCTCATTCAAATACAGTAATCAGGAGGCTGCTCCTCTCATTGAAATACATATTCAGGAGGCTGCTCCTCTCATTCAAATACAGTAATCAGTAGGCTGGTCCTCTCACTGGAATACAATAATCAGGAGGCTGCACCTCTCATTGAAATACAATAATCAGGAGGCTGCTCCTCTCATTCAAATACAGTAATCAGGAGGCTGCTCTCTCACTGAAATACAATAATCAGGAGGCTGTACTCTCATTGAAATACAATAATCAGGAGGCTGCACCTCTCATTGAATACAATAATTAGGAGGCTACTTCTTCATTGAAATACAATAATAGGAGTGCTCTCTCTTTCAATACAGTATCAGGAGGTGCTCCCTCACTGAAATACAATAATCAGGAGGCTGTTCCTCTCATTGAAATACAATAATCAGGAGGCTGCACCTCTCATTCAAATACAGTAATCAGGAGGCTGCTCCTCTCATGAAATACAATATTAGGAGGCTGCTCCTCTCATTCAAATACAGTAATCAGGAGGCTGCTCCTCCACTGATATACAATAATCGGAGGCTGCTCCTCTCATTGAAATAAAATTATCAGGAGGCTGCACCTCTCATTGAAATACAGTAATCAGGAGGCTGCTCCTCTCATTCAAATACAGTAATCAGGAGGCTGCTCCTCTCATTCAAATACAGTATCAGGAGGCTGTCTCTCATTGAAATACAATAATCAGGAGGCTGCTCCTCTCATTGAAACACAATAATCAGGAGGCTGCTCTCTCATTGAAATACAGTAATCAGGAGGCTGGTCCTCTCACGGATACAATAATCAGGAGGCTTCACCTCTCATGAAATACAATATTAGGAGGCTGCTCCTCTCATTCAAACAGTAATCAGGAGGCTGCTCTCTCACTGAAATACAATAATCGGAGGAGCTACCTCTCATTGAAATACAATAATCAGGAGGCGCACCTCTCATTGAAATACAATAATTAGGAGGCTACTTCTCTCATTGAAATACAATAATCAGGAGGTTGCTCCTCTCATTCAAATACAGTA
>JAACNH010001818.1:0-53596 GCA_019447015.1 Hymenochirus boettgeri
TTTCGAGAAATATCGAATTTACGAGCCGATCTCTAACCCTTGAATGTGTCATTCGCTAACTCTCAAAAGTATTGTTCGTTTTCGCTAACCCTCAAAAGTATCGTTCGATTTCGGTAACCCTCGAATTTATGGCTCTATTTTCGCTGACCCTCGAAAGTATTGTTCGGTAACCCTCTAATTGGCCGTAACCCTCTAATGTAGCTTGCGTGAAACCCGACAATTGCTTGCTAGTGTTGGCGCAAAACCCGCCAATTGCCCGCTAGTGTTTAGGAAGTGTTTTAACAAGTTTTGGTGATAGTGCCATGTTCCCCAGACCATTTCCCAGGAGCCACAGCCATTTACTGTAAGTTACCATTGTTAGTTTAGCTGTAATAAACCCAGCCTTTTCAAACTATCATTCTCCCATTGATTTGAATTGCTCCAAATTCGAACATTCAAACTTCTACTAAAGGATTTTTCAGACTTTCGATAATTAACGAACGTTCGTTGTTGCGGTTTTCGAGAATTATCGAATTTACGAGTCGTTCACAAACGATTAAATATATCGTTTGCTAACCCTCAAAAGTATTGTTCGATTTCGGTAACCCTCTAATTTATGGCTCTATTTTCACTGACCCTCGAAAGAATCGTTTGGTAACCCTCTAATTGGCCGTAACCCTCTAATGTAGCTTGCGCAAAACCCCACAATTGCTTGCTAGTGTTGGCGCAAAACCCGCCAATTGCCCGCTAGTGTTTAGGAAGTGTTTTAACAAGTTTTGGTGATAGTGCCATGTTCCCCAGACCATTTCCCAGGTGCCACAGCCATTTACACTTTCACTCTCCCATTGACTTGAATGGGTCCAAATTCGAACTTTCAAACTTTTACTGAAGGATTTCTCGTAGTTTAAAACTTTCCTGGATCCCCTGAATCTGTAATTTTATAAGAGATAGGAGCAATTATTCCTACCTCCTGTTCGTCTTTTGTTTAAAAGTATTCAGATTTTGCAGAATTTTCAGCTTTTGGTCTCCCTGGCTGAGTTGAAAGAAAAATATTATTGCAAATATTGTCAGGAATGAGGCAGGGAAACGACTTACCTGACGTATCAGTGTTTGTAATAAAAGTATTCTTTGAACTTGTCCAGGGAAACTGAAAGCTGCAATTACCCATAAAGCTAATTACTAAAGGAAATCTGTAGTATAGATTAGTGACCCTTCAAGTGTTCATTTTGCAATAATAGTATAGTTATAGTGGTATAGTATAGTATAGTGTAGTATAATATAGATTGTGTTAGTATAGTTAGTATAGTATTTGAAATTGAATAAAGATATTACGTCCATCCAGTCCAACCCATCTAGCAATATCCTCATTTCCTGCCTAACTGTTGATCCAGAGGAAGGCCAAAAAACACCCACCAAATTTATGAAGGGGAAAAATTCTTCCAGACCCAGTGCCAATCCGGAATTCCCGGACCAACTCTACTTTATGTACCAATACCAGTAAACTTGTACAGATCCTTGTTTGCACGTGTTAAAGACTAGTCATTTTTGTTACAATTCAGCTTCTTTTAAAACTGACCTGAACTGCCATACAACGTGTCACAATGAAGACAGTTCCATAGCTTTACCGTTCTCACATGTGAAAAAACCCTTTCCCCTGAACCTAAACCTTTTTCTTCAAGTCTAAGGGATGTCCACGTGTCCTATGAAATGTTTATTGTGTGAACAATGCCCCAGATAGTTTATTGTATGGCCGTTAATGTATTAAAACAGTAATCAGAATACCATTGCAGTGACTTTTCTTCCAGTGTACATAATTGTAACTTTTCAGTCTCTCTTACTTATTCAAGCTCCCCCAGTCCCCTTTATTAATTTGTTGCCCTTCTCTGAACCATTTCCCTTTCAGATTACCACTTACCCATTAAATTTAAATAGATTAAATAGAACGGTGTGCCCAAAACAAAGGAACCAGACAGAAGACAGACTTCGGACCGAGGGGCCCGACAGACAGACTGACCGAGGGGCCCAGGACGGACAGACTGACCGAAGGGGCCCAGGACAGGACAGACAGACAGACTGACCCGAGGGGCCCGACAGACAGACTGACCGAGGGGGCCCAGACAGACAGAGTGGACCGAGGACCCAGACAGACAGACAGGAACTGACGAGGGACCCAGACAGACAGACTTCCCTGAGGAAGGGACATTGCTGTCCCGAAACGTTGTGTGTGTCACAATTATTAAATTATTGAATTACACTTTATAGTGTGCTCCCTCCGTTGCATCTTTGACCCTGACAGACTGACTGACCGACGGGGCCCAGGACAGACTGACTGACTGATGACTGAAGGCTTGATAGGGGCCAGACAGACTGACGGCCTGACGAAGGGGCCCAGACGACTGACTGACTGACTGACCATAAGGGGCCCAGAGAGGAAGGATGACTGACTGACTGACCGAGGGGGCCCAGGACAGGACTTGACAGACGGACTGACCTGAAGGGGCCCAGACAGGACAGAATTGACTATTAATGAATTAATATTACGCCACTGCAGTCACTTTAAAACTAAGTTTAAATGGAATTGTGTTCTTGGGAGTGTATATGAAAATTTGGGAATTACTGCGTGAAGTCTCCTGTAAACCCTGTAGATGGTTGGACAATTATGTTATGACTGTAAATTTACTATCACGATCATTAATTGTACCATGGCAATAACAATGCCATTATGGTAGTCTACTGCATGGTATGGTATTGAAAGGGCGAATGTACAATACAGCCGCCGGGTCGTACTTTTAAGAAAACCCACAGTATCAGAATTGTCCAATACCACGGGTTTTTAAATACTATATGAATTTTGTTTGAAACAAACGTTGGCTGTTTTCAAGATGTGGTCTTTAAGGGACACAGGGAAGCGAATCTACATGGACACTATTGAAAGTCGGGGTACAATTGTATTTCTGGTCTGTCTGAGGAAAACTTCTATACGTCAAGCATGTTTGGATCTATTGTGAACCGGCAGACACTATTAACAAAACTTCAATCGCCCACAACATGGATATATTTGATTAACGTTTGTACCCGTCGGTCTTTGAGAAATTCTTTAAGGGTAAGGGGCAGGCCTCTACAACCTGGAAAAAATGTCAAAAGACCTGGAGTTACCAACTTGCTGCACTTCAAAGAGCAGGCAAAGAAGGGGGCTGCCACAGAAGAAGAAACGAAGGGTGGGACAAACACACTCATAAATCATGGCCTATTTTTGGCCTAGTTTGGGGGCAGACAGGAAATTAAAGCTAGTTTCAATTTCGAATTTATAAACGTAATGATCTTGGTGGGGGTTTTTTCTTACAAAAATATTACATCAAAAATCCAGGACTTAGAGCGAGGCCCACTAATGGTTTTAACGCGCAATCCGCTGGTGTTGGCAATTGGTATGTCCACACGTAGTGGGATGGGTATGTTACACTGCGAATTTGCGCCAACCATTTTTCCACGCGATTTGCCACAAGTGAAGATCGCAGTGCAAATTACACATGACCACGCACTATTCACGCAGGAAGAGCATGTGCATCGGGGCTGTTCCGTTTAATTAGTACGTGTTGAGTGTGGCTCAGCCTAACTGAACTTTCTCAATCTGCCTATGATTATTGGTAAGTGGAAAGCTGTACAAGCTGTGAGCAGATTAGTGATACAACTATCAGCCTGCAAGCGAATGAGATGGACAGGACTGGGCGGAAGTTGGTACTGATGTGTGAAAACTAAAAAGTCTTTGTTGGCTGTGCACCAATGGGATTGCTTGCCTACAGTGTTTATGCCAATAAGGGGAAAAGGACCCTTCTGGGTAAGGTTCCATGTTTCTAAGTTGGTCTTAGTAAAAGTCATTCTTCTTCCCTTGTTTACATAATGAATTAAACTCTAGACAAAAAAGTTCATTATGATTTGATGTGCTCCAAATGGTTCTAACAGATATTGTGTGTTTGGTTTTAATTAAGTAACATTTACAAGACACTTTTATTTTATTCCAGTGCATGATTTTTGTTGTGAGGCCCAGGGAAAAAATCTTTTGAGAAATCTTTGTCCTTTAGCGTTATTGATTATTATTATTAGGACTGCTAACTTAGTGTTTATTACACGAGAATCCAAATGCTCTTGGCAGGTGGAAGAGAATGAGAGAAAAGCAGAAGGAAAGCAGCCAGACAGAAGAAATGGGCAAAGAGACCGAGCTTGGAGACTTTCAGCAACGATGTTATGAAGCGCAGCCGACGAGAATATGAGCAAAAGGTGAATAACATTAACATTATATGTTGTGTGAAGCCATAAGAATGTAAACTACAAATTTTATTACACAAGGCAAATGATATCATTATGTTGTTCAAGCTGGCTTTGCTCATTATGAAATCTGTCTGTTTTAAAGCACTGGGTGCCCAAACCCGCCTGGGTGGTGTTGTCAGGTGGCGGTTGCTAATGGAGCATCCCTTTTACTGGTGGATGCCATTAGGGTGGCCCCTAGTCTCAGCACCAGAAAAATAAATTAGGCATGAGAGCATGTGTAGCTCTGGTGAAATCTTTTTCTAATATATTTTTGCTCATAGGCAGTTACTCTGCTTGAAAAGGGCAATGTAACAGTGAAATCAATGTCAGTCTAGTGCAAAGTGTACCTTTAAAATTTCAACACTAGGTTATTCTTAGTTTCTAAGCCATTGGCAAAGCTTACTTTATCATTTACTTGATGGCATCTTAAGCTCCACTGAAATCCTGTTCAATCTCCTACTCCTGCGAGGACTCTGCTTTGAGGTGAGTCAGATAGCCCAGGACAGCCCTGCTAGAGGTATTTTACATGTAAAGTAAAATGGGACAGAATGTAACTGGGTTATGGAGCGCCTCTTCTAGTATATCAGGGATGTCAAACTTGTGGCGCTCTACACTCCCAGCCATTCCTGGTTTGCAGTGCGTTCCTGGGGTATTCGGAGCTGTAATTTTCAAACATTCTGGAGTGCTCACGATTTTGACACCTTAAGATGTATAAATGTTAATGATGTTTTAAAGAACAAAACTGTGGAAATGAATATTGGTGGCATTGCGCCAGCAGTCTTCTATCAATGTCTGACTGTATGTGATTAATCTTTTGTTAAAGGGTAAGTTGATACGATAGGCCTTTAAAGTTAAAGGGGAAGTTGATACGGTTAACACTTTAAAGCGGTGTATTAACTTTCCCTTTAAAGGTATATCAAATATAATTACAGTTTATAACTTGAACGCAATCATATCAACTTCCCCTTTAACTTGAAAGTTGTAACTTTATTTGACTGTCGTTGTTAGCCTTTAAACATATTGATTATTTGCATAGAAGCCACACTCTGGTTAATAAAGTCCACATTTGATTAAGTGTAATATACAGCATTCAGGGCAGTCCTAAATTATCTGACGAATGGGATTTCACCTCCAGTAAGTCTTATCATATAGTGGGATAAGCCAAGATTACGGTGAGGCAAATAGAGCCAGCAAGGTAAGTAGGGGGAAAGGTTAGCTGCCTAAGGACTTAGCTGTAAACACAAGTAGGAGATCAGTGAAAGATGACAGCAGGATATGTAAGATATGCATAACACAGTCCTGAGAGTTCCCTGCTCACATCATAGGGAGAATGCGCGGGAGCTGTGCGTTTCCCTCGGTCGTGGAAGACTCCTCTATAGGGAGTCTAGGCGGCCGATGGAGAGTTTTGTTCTTTCCCGAACGTAGCGATTCGGCGCCTGCTGGCTTGTTCGGAAAAACAAAAAGTACACACAGCAACGATAAAGCCCGGGATTACCAGTCAAGATCTAATGGTTCGGGGCTTTAACGTACTGGTGTTTACCAAGCTTTAGAAGGAAAAAAAGGGTAACCTATGGTGAGATTTTAAACGGTACAGCTTTGCAACAAACTGAAACTTTGATTTACACTGTACATGATCTTTAATACATGTAAACCAATTAATGTATAATTGCCAGTAAACAAGTGTTAAAGCTAAACATCTAATGGTGGTTGCAGAATAATGCAAGGGGCAGCATTTGACACCTCCAGTGTATCAAATGAGACCGAAACTCCACAAATTTTATATTTACAATTTCTTAACAAAAAAAAAATGTTCTCTTCCCTTAAAATCAAAAAATGAACAGGACGGCATCAATCTGAAAACAATGCCTAATGCAAGGAGCGGAACTAGTTTAGTTGCCTTTTAAGGAACCACTGGGTCCATACAACAAACATGCCACAGTTGCGGTTAACCAGAAAACTTTTTTGGAAGGGGACCCACCAAGTCACGTTAAAAGTAAGACGAGAAATGGCAAACCTGTCTGGGAAATCAATTTAAAATGATTTAGAATCCATTTTGTACTTATTGGGACCAACGTCGCTGATAAATAATGAATATGGGATCCTAAGTAGTTGTGTTAAAGATGTCTCGAAACCTTTTACAAATACCTGAATAGAGGCTAGACGTCCACTGTTAAAGCAGAGCTAATGAAAAACTGTAGGATAGATAGCGGTATAGCAGGTCCAAGTCCCCATATCACTGCCTTATAATTCACAATGATTTGGTTTTTCAGACAATAATATCCAATGACCGAATGTTTTTAAGATTGTTATTTTTTTGTTCTCCTTAATAGTACATTTGGTTGTAGGCAAAGTTACACATTTACTATAGAAACAATGACTTTAAGTGCTTGTCCCCCTCCCTGAAAAGAGTTCGAATGAATGGTATTTTACCCAAGTAGTAGTAAGTAGAGATGTATTGAGAGGGAACTGGTCATTTAAACAGTAGTGTAAAATTTGGTTGTTACCTGATTACTGAGCCAGTTAACTTCCAAACTCCAGGCCATGATGTAGAAAGACGAGAAATGTCATTACAAATACTGCAAACAATCCCACTCTATTCTTGTCTTTAGATTTGGTGGGCTAAATCTATTGTGGAAAAAAGTGGTTGAAGTATCTCCGGAAGAGTTCCCCCTACTGTGGCCTTTAAAGCCTCCCCACAAAGCAAAACAGGAATCTGGTCACACAGTTTGTCAACGCATCGTTGTCTGGTATAGAGAAATTAATGTAATTTGTTTCCCCTACAGATTGAATCCTTCATCTTAAAATGCATTAAATTGCTTGTCAGGTTTTCTTTTTGCTATTAGTTGTTTATTGCAATTCTCGTATTACAGCACAGAGCCGGTGCCGGGCAAACAGGCATTATGGAAGATGTCTGAACTTGGAGCATGTATTGGAGCTGAATCTCTAATGAAAACTCCTGGGAATTACTGGCGGAATTCAAGAAATTAAGACCTCTCTAAGTGTGGGTGTTGTCCGGTGACGTGTGGTGATTCATGAATAACAGTAAGATTACCTGATAATAAGGACTTTACTTGACGGGATCAACAACCATCAGAATGGAAAACTCGGGGAAGACTGTTTTAAACTGGGGGGCAAACGAAGTGAAGTGGCCCCTTATCACTGTAGGCCTTTTGAAATCCATCAATAGATCAAATGGTATCAACAAACTGCTTGGAGCAACTCTTACTGCCACCCCTTTAGACTTACACAGGGGTTATTCAATATGGCACAGGCAGGGGGTAGCTATAGGGGCCCAAATGGCCCGGGAGTGGTAAGAGGGCAAGAAATCCCTCTCCCAGGGCGCAGAAGAAACCTCACGTACATTAAATTAGAGAACGTCAAGGTTTAACTGAGAGGCTAGATGCTTTGCTGTAAATAAGGCCATTGGCAGCGCCAGTCCAAGTTGATGAAACTGAATGGGATATGTAATAAAGGGTCTCTAATTATATGCGACAAAAGGGTCTTATATATGGGCCTAATAAAGGGTCTTAGTATTGGATAATAAAGGTGTCGTATTATATGGACAATAAAAGGATATATTATATGGACTAATTAAAGGGTCTTATTAGATTGGACATAAAGGGTCTAATTATTAGGACTATAAAAGGTCTAATATATGGGACTAATAAAGGTCTTATTATATGGACTAATAAGGGTCTTATTATAGGGACTAAAAAGGGTCTAAGTATATGACCTAATAAAGGGTCTATTATGGACTAATAAAGATCTTATTTATATGGGACTAATAAAAGGTCTGATTATATGGACTTTATAAAGGGTTTATTATATGGACAATAAAAGGGTCTTATATATTGGACAATAAGGGATCTTCTGATTATATGGACTAATAAAGGGGTATTATTATATGGACAATTTAAAGGGTCTTATTAGATGTAGACTAATAAAGGGTTGATTAGATGGACTAAAAAGGGTATGATTATATGCGACTCTACTAAAGGGTGCTGATCTATATGACTAATAAAGGGTCTGATTAATATGGACTTATAAAGGGTCTTATATATGGACTAATAAAGGGTTGTTAGATGGACTAATAAAAAGGGTATTATTATATGGACTAATAAAGGGTCTTATTATATGACTAATAAAGTCGGTTTATTTATGGACTAATAAAGGGTCTGATTATATGGGGACTATAAAGGTCGATTTATGGTCTAATAAAGGGTATTTTGATTATATGACTAATAAAGGGTCTGATTATACGGAATAATAAAGGGTCTGATTAACGGACTAATAAAAGGGTTCTTATTATACGCGCCTAATAAAGGGTCTTATTATACGGACTAATAAAGGGGTCTTATTATACGGACTAATAAAGGGTCTTATTAATACGGACTAATAAAGGGTCTATTAACGGACTAATAAAGGGTCTTATTCTAGGACTAATCAAGGGCTTATATACGGATAATAAAAGGTCTTATTATACGGTGATGAATAAGTAAAGGGTCTTATTATACGGACTAATAAAGGGTCTTATTATCGGACTAATAAAGGGTTTATTATACGACTAATAAAGGGCTTATTATACGGACTATAAAGGGTCTTATTATACGGGACTAATAAAGGGTCTGATTATACGGACTATAAATGGGTCTGATATAGGGACTAATAAAGGTCTTTTATAGGGACTATAAAAGGGTTCTTATTATTATGGACAATAAAGGTCTTATTATATGGACTAATAAAGGGTCTATTATATGGCTAATAAAAGGGTCTGATTATACGGACTAATAAAGGGTCTGATTATATGGACTAATAAAGGTCTTATTATATGGACTAATAAAGGGTCTTATAAGGGACTAATAAAGGTCTTATTATATGGACTAATAAAGGGTCTTATTATACGGACTAATAAAGGGGTCTGATTATTAAGGGACTAATACAGGGGTCTTATTATAGGGACAAATAAGGGTCTTATCTATACGACGAATAAAGGGTCTTCTTGATATGGCCTAATAAAGGGTCTATTATATGGACTATAACGGGTTTATTATATGCCTATAAGGGTCTTATTATAGGACTAATAAAGGGTCTTATTATAGGGACTTGTTTGTTTTACCTTTTTGTATGTTGAGCTCCTGGGTTTCTACCAACATCTGCGTGTAAAAGTTCAGTTAATAGCCCCATTAGAAAGCATTTACTGAGAACAACCATTGACAGGTTGCAATAATTATTGTCCCTGCCAGCATTAAGTGTTCCAATCATGAATACAGCTTTCATTAATGAAATTAAGTATTATTTATTATTATTAGGGTTTCCTATGTTGGAAAGAGCAAGTCTAATCAACAGCGTGAAGGACGCAAGGAGCTTGTAATGTGGGTGTACTCATGGTGTGACCAAGTAGGAGGTACCCTGAATCCTAGTGTCATGTGTGGAGTTTGTTTAATTATAGCAACAGTTGAATTATAATAAAAAATTATTAATGGTGATAAATCAGGGTTAATGTGGATTAGGGATTTCCAATTCATATTCTATCAGGGTGGTGGCTATGATTGTAAAGATTATTTCCTCCTAAAGATTTGTTTTGTTAGTTGCACTAAAAGATCCTGTGACACTATTTCCACAAGTGGAAGAAATTCTTGATCCTTTCCAGCTCACGCTAGCTGTAAGACATATACCTTTTACCCATTGGCCTTGTACAATCTGTTCCTGTCCCCTCAGGGGGCCTGCAGGAAGTTCACCTGAACAAAACACATCAAAACATTAGATTGTCCAGGTATCGTTCATGGCATCTTCCACATCGGACGCGCCATGATATTGCGGAACTGTGTGAAGATTTTAGTCAAAGCTTGTAGACCCTGTGGGTCCAGTAGAAGCCACACTGCGAAGCTCTGTAAAGAACAGGCGATTGAATTC
Organism: Hymenochirus boettgeri; assembly: GCA_019447015.1. Taxonomy (NCBI): domain Eukaryota; kingdom Metazoa; phylum Chordata; class Amphibia; order Anura; family Pipidae; genus Hymenochirus; species Hymenochirus boettgeri. Next base: position 10,198 of record JAACNH010001818.1, read on the forward strand.
ATTGACCCAAAAGAAACTAGGATTTTACAGCAAATGCTAATTACAAGTACCATGCAGGAGCAGACTGATAGCCATTAGGATTATATTGTGTTATATTCGCTAGTATTTTAATCATGAAGATCAGGTGAGGACCTTAGTAGCATGCAGGGACACACAAAACTGGTAACCTGGTCAAGCAACTGACTTTAACCATCAAATGGGCGGGGCATGGAATGTCCTGGTATAAGGGGAGGAGGTCTTGGGGTGAAAGCAGTTTCTATAAAAAACCTGTTGGATTGTTTCCTTAAATGAAAGCATTTCTCAGATGTTCCTACCAGTCGTGCTAGAGTCAGTATTCTTGAGTTTTGAAGAAGAAATATGTACTGGACTGTTGACAGTGTAAAACATGTCAAAGGGCCCCATTTACTGCGTTATTATAGGAGGGTTCACTAATTTTGGGACATCTGTTAGATATTAAATTGAAATTGTTTCATATTTAGTAAAAACAGGTCTATAAATCCATATTTACCCAAAGTACGAACACAGTGTAATGTCCTTTAAGACACTATGTGAGATAACATTACAGCAGAGGTACACATCCTGCTATGTTCAGCACGTATAAGGAGAATTGAATTAACGTCCCCCACACTAAACAGACCAACCAGGTATGCAGGCGCTCCAGAGGCTTCCCTCCCTCATCTCTCCCTCCCATTCCTTTACTCATTTTACGCCATATACAATCTATATGATTACACTTGAAACCTTCTTAATATAAAGCTTCTAGTCAATAAGCAAACCGCTAAAGTATATAATAAAACATCCAAGAACTTGGTTAAAATGTTCTGCTCCTTACATAACATATCTATAATACATTTGCCATCTTAAACTTGCTATCTATGCTATGCTATAATGCAATGTCTGTTAAATAATATATATAAACTGTTAATATCTGGTCTCTCTTTTAACTGTATCCGATAACACAGATACAAAAACTCCCGCCTCGCTCCTCTACTCCTACTTATCATGTTCCCGGATAGGACCTAAACCATACGTTCTAACCCCTGGTGCTTTCCCGTTCAGCTGTTCTTCATGAAGATTTTTAAGCATGTCTAAAACCAAAAGTTCCACAATAACTGTAACCGTACACATCTGTCTGTGTTTCAGATTATACACCTACAAGGTGGCAATTTCAGGGACACCCTAGAGTTTCTGCCATGCTGGCACAACGGCAAGAAAGCTGAAAAAAGGAGGGACAACCAGGATCTAAAAGGCGTAGCCAAGTCCGTTCTACAGACTGGGTGAGGTGTGTTGCTCTTTTATGTTCTTAAAGTATCGTTTGCTAACCCTCAAAGATCGTTCGTTTCGGTAACCCTGGATTATGCTTAACTTTTCTCTGACCCTCTAAGTAATCGTTCGGTAACCTTAAGTTGCGTAACACCTCTAATGTGCTTGGCAAAACCACAATTGCCGCTGATGTGTTTAGAAGTGTTTTACAAGTTTTGGTGCATAGTGCCATGTTCCCCAAGACCATTCCAGTGACCACAGCATTTACAGTAAGTCCACCATTGTTAGTTAAGCTGTATAAACCCCGGCTTTCAACTATCACTTCCCTATGACTTGAATGGCGCCAAATTCGAACTTTCAAAACTTTACGGGGAAGGATTTCGTGACTTGTGACACTTTCGCGACTTTCGATAATTTGAACGTTCGTTGTGACGTTTTTTGAGAATTATCGAATTTTACGAGACGATCTCTAACCAGTTAAATGTCATTCGCTAAATCTCGATAAGTATTGTTCGTTTTTCGCAACCCTCAAAACAGTATCGTTCGATTCGGTACCTCAATTTATGGCTCTATTCTCGCTCGACCTCGAAAGTTATCGTTTAGTAACCCTCTAATTGGCCGTAAACACTCTATTAGCTTGCGCAAAAACCCGACATGCTTGCTAGTGTTGTGCAAAACATGACAATTGCCCGCTAGTGTTTAGGAACGTGTTTTAACAATTTGGTGATAGTGCCATGATCCCCAGACCAGTTCCAAGGTGCCACAGCCATTTACAGTAGTTACCATTGTTAGTTTGCTAGCTGAATAAATCCAGCCTTTTCAAACTATCAATCTTCCATTGACTAAATGTGATGCAAATTTCATAACTTTCCAAAAAAACTTTTAACTGAAGGATTGCTCGTACTTAGAACTTCCGATTTCGATAATTATCGAAAGTTCGTTGACGGGTTTGAGAATATCGAAATTTAGAGGAGCCGATCGCTAACCCTTAAATGGTCAATTCGCAACTCGTCGAAGTATTGTTTGTTTTCGCAGACCCTCAAAAGTATCGTTTCGGCTTTGGCAGTTGCCGCTCTTATAATTAGGCACACTGACTCAGGCGGCACCCCGACAAAAGCGGCAATGAAAGTTAAAAATGTACCTTGTAACTGGCGCCGGTGCGCCCGCGGGCCGTTAGTAATGGATGAAAGCGGAGTTTCAGCGTGCGGATTGCGACGACCCGCGCAGGAAACCCTGCTTTTGCAGTGGGCATCATGTTCAATTCTTGTGGGTAAGGACTCAGGTTCCTTCCTTTGAACTCCGGCCATGCAGCTCCCCAGCAGGCAAGAAGTGATCGCGGGTCACCAGGTGCTTGGCCAGCAGGTCCAGTGACACTGGATCACAGGGGTTATGTAACAGGTGTTCAACGAACCACGGTCCCCAGGTCTTATTCCCTGCACCTAGAATGCACGGTGCACATTCGGTTCTCCTGCCCACCGGGGGGCGGTGGTTTGCTGTTTTTGTCACGGACCCCCTTCGGCAGGGATACCCCGACCGTGTGCCCTCACCTCAGCTCCATCCACACAGTGCCACTGCCGGTTCATTTCTCAGTGGCTGGCAAGGGAAGGTAGATAGAGAGAGATAGGAGGATGAGAGAGAGAGAGAGAGAGAGGAGAGAGAGAGAGAAGGGAGAGAGAGAGAGCGCGAAGAGGATAGGATACAGAGCCAGATAGATAGATAGATAGATAATGGATAGATAGAGAGATAGAGAGATATCATGGATAGATAGATAGATAGATAGATGATAGATAGATAGATAGATAGATAGATATGGATAGAGAGATAGATAGATAGATAGATAATGGATAGAGAGATACGATAGAATGAGATAGATGATAGATTTTGATAGGATAGAAGAGAGATAGATGATAGATAGATAGATAGATAGATAGATATGGATAGAGAGATAGATAGATAGATAGATAGATGATAGATAGATAGAGAGATAGATGATAGATAGATGATAGATAGATATAATGGATAGAGAGATAGATAGATAGATAGATAGATGATAGATAGATAGAGAGATAGATGATAGATAGATAGATAGATAGATAGATAGATATGGATAGAGAGATAGATATAGATAGATAGATAGATAGATAGATAGATAGATGAGAGATAGATAATGGATAGATAGATAGATAGATAGATAGATAGATGATAGATAGATGATAGATGATAGATAGAGATAGATAGATGATAGATAGATAGATAATGGATAGAGAGATAGATAGATAGATAGATAGATAGATGATAGATAGATAGATAGATAGATAGATGATAGATAGATAGATAGATAGATAGATAGATAGAGAGATGATAATAGATAAAATGGAAGAAGATAGCCATTAGTAGATAGATAGATAGATGATAGATAGATGATAGATAGATGATAGATGATTAGCTAGAGATAGATAGTAGATAGAGATTAGATAGAGAGATGGATTAGATAGATAGATAGATGAGAGATTAGATAAATGGATAGATAGATAGAGTAGATGATAGATAGATGATGGATGATAGATAGAGATAGAAGATAGATAAGATAGATTTAGAGAATGGATAGATAGATAGATAGATAGATAGATAATGGATTAGATTAGATAGATAGATAGATAGATAGATCATGGATAGATAGATAGATAGATAGACTAGATAGATAGGGACAGATGATAGCTAGATAGAGAGATAGATGATAGCTTAGATAGCTAGATAGATAGATAGATAATGGATATAGAGAGATAGATATAGTGATAGCTAGATAATAGATAAGTAGATAGATGGAGATAGAAAGGATAGATAGATGATAGATAGATAGATCGATGATGATAGATGAAGATTGATAGATAGAGATAGATAGATGATAGATAGATAAGATAATGGATAGAGAGATAGATTAGATAGATAGATCGATAGAGTGATAGATAGATAGATAGATAGATAGATGTAGATAGATAGATAGATAGATAGATAGATAGATAGATGATAGTAGATAATGGAATAGATAGCTAGATAGATAGATCGATAGATAGATAGATGATAGCATAGAGGATAGATAGATGATAGGGATAGATAGAGATAGATAGATAGATAGATGATAGATAGCGGAGATAGATAGATAGATAGATAGATGAGAGATAGATAATGGATAGATAGATAGATAGATGATAGATAGATGATAGATGATAGATAGAGATAGATAGATAGATAGATAGATAATGGATAGATAGATAGATAGATAGATAGATAATGGATAGATAGATAGATAGATAGATAGATAGATAATGGATAGATAGATAGATAGATAGATAGATAGATAGTAATGGATAGATAGATAGATACAGCCGATAGCGATAGATAGAGAGATAGATGATAGTAGATTAGATGATAGCTAGATGATAGATAGATAATGGATAGAGAGATGAGAGCTAGATAATGGATAGTGAGATAGATAGATAGATGATAGATAGATGATAGATAGATGAAGATAGATAGATAGTAGATAATGGATAGAGAGATAGCAGATAGATAATGGATAGGAGGATATAATGGAGAGAGAGATAGACCGATGCTGCTTCTGAGTTCTGAGTCACTACTTCCTGATCGGCTCGTGCTTGCGGCCGTGCGGCAACAAAGTCACGTGGTGGGGACCGTAACTAAGGATAGGGAGCGACTTTATTTGAGCCGCCAGCCAGCGCAGTAGAGAAGAGCCAGCATTTACTGTGTGGAGGGAGGCAGCAGAGTATTAAGAGGAGCAAAGAGAGCCAAGCCTGTGACTTGAGACTCATTCAGTCTGTGGTGTTCAGTGTACATAGTGTCTTTGTCTTTGCAAACTGTAAGTAAACAACACCAGGCTTGGGGGGGGGGGGGTCTCCCTGGGGGTGTATCATTCATAGCTATAAATGTATAGGGAGAGATTGTATTAGGGTAATATGTGGTCATGGGGCTGCGGGAGATATTGCGTGATGGGTCTCTGACTGTATAGGGAGGGGTGGTTGGGGGGTTATTATAATGTGGTCATGGGGGGTTGCAGGTGCTGGTAGATCTTATTGTGATCATCGGTCTCTCTATAGGAGGGGTTAGGGATTAGTAAGGGGTCATGGGGGGCTGATGGGAGATATTTGTTGATGGTCTCTGATAGGGAGGGACACAAGCTGTTGAGAGGGGGATGTAAATATCTGTTTTATATGGAATTGAATTATTGCTGATTGGACTGATGGGGACAGAGTAAACCTCGAATTTATGGACTTATTTTCACTGGACCCTCGAAAAGTATCGTTTGGTAACCCTCCTATTGGCCGTAACCCTCTAATGGAGCTTGCACAAAACACTGACAATTGGCCCGATAGTGTTTAGGAAGTGTTTTTTTAACAAGGTTTTGGTGATAGTGCCTTGTGCCCCAGACCATTCCCAGGTTCCACAAGCCATTTACAATACCGTAGATACTTGAGTATAAGTCGAGGTTTTTGGTGTATCAAACTAGCCTTAAAAAGCGAACCTCGGACTTATACTCGGGTCACTCGTCTTGTTAATGCAGTTAGCCGGCTTCAGCTCACTTCCGCATTCACTCTCACGCTTTCTGGCGTCTGACGTCCATATTCAGCGCCGGTTTCCACTTCCCGGCACAGAACGTGTATGCAGAGCCGGATTGCTGAGTTGATGCAGACGGATTCTTGATTCGCACAAAGGCAAAGTCTCTTACTTTGGCCATGGGTTTTAACACCAAATTCATTGGTTTGAGTTGCATTAGAGCATGCCCTGTATATGTCCCTGTAGGCTGTGCACATATGGGGGTTTCTTGTTCCGTGGGTAAGGTAAAATGTATGTTTTTTGTTTATGGGGGGATGAACTTGTGTCGTATTTTATGAGCTGAACCAAAGAAGAAATAGAGAGGAGGAGTAGAAAACATTGTGCAGCAAATCAGGTAGTACTGCAGACGTTTGGAAGCTACAACTCCAGCAGCTAAAGCATGGCTGGGGAGTTTGTAGTTTCCAAACATCTGGAGTCTCATGGAGGTAATGGTGAGAGATTGAATTTCTACCCTAGACTTATACTCGAGTAAATCATGTTTTACTAATTTTTCAGGTAAAAATAGGTACCTCGACTATACTCGGATCGACTTATATTCGAGTATATACGGTAAGTCCCATTTAGTTTAGCTGTAATAAACCAGCCTTTTCAAACTATCACTCTCCCATGGACTGAATGGCTCCAAATGTCGACTTTCAAACTTCTACTGAAGGATTTTTCGACTTTTCGCTAATTATCGAACGTTCGTTGTTGCGGTTTTCGAAATTATCGAATTTACGAAGACGTTCACAAATCATTAAATGTCTCGTTTGCTAACTCTCAATATTGTTCGTTTTCGCTAACCCTCGACAGTATCGTTCGATTTCGGTAATCCTCGAATTTATGGCTCATTTTTCGCTGACCCTCTCGAAAGTATCGTTCGGTAACCTCGAATTGGCCGTGAACCCTCTAATGTACTTGCGCAAAACCCCATTGCCCGCTAGTGTTTATGAAGGTTGTAACCCGTTTTGGTGATGTAGTGCCATGTTCCAGACCATTTCCAGTTGGCAAAGCAATTTACGTAAGTTACCTTTGTTAGTTTAGCTGTTAGAAACCCAAAGCCTTTCAAACTATCGCTCTCCCATTGACTTGACTGGGTCCAAAATTCAAATTTAAACTTTTACTGAAGGATTTCTCGGTCTTTCGAACTTTCCAGGACTTTCGAAAACTAGTAAACTTTCGTTGACGCAGTTTTCGAGAATTATCGAATTTACGAGCCAATCTCAACCTTGAATGTGCCATCGCTAACTCGAAGTATTGTTCGTTTCGTAACCCTCAAAAAGTATCGTTCGGATTTCGATAACCCCTAAAACTTTACTAAAGGATTTTTCGGACTTTCAAACTTTTTGATAATTACGAACGTTCGTTGTGGCGGTTTTCAAGAATTATCGAAATTTACGAGCCGTTCGCAAACCATTAATTATCGTTTCCTACCTCAAAGTATCGTTCGATTTCGGTAACCTCGAATTGATGGCTCATTTTCGCTGACCATCGAAAGTATTGTTCGTACCCTCTAATTGGCCATACCCTCTAATGAGCTTGCGCAAAAACCGACAATTGTTGTAGTGTTGGCGCAAACACTCGACAGCAATGCCCGCTAGTGTTTAGGAAAGGTTTTAACAGTTGGTGATAGTGCCATAATCCCCAGACATTCTCCCAGGTGCAATAGCCTTTTACCAGTAAGTTACCATTGTTAGTTTAGCTGTAATAAACCACAGCCTTTTAAACTATCATTCTACATGATTTGAATTGCCCAAATTCGAACTTTCAAACTTCTACTAACGGATTTCTCGGACTTTCAAAACTTTCGATAATAACGACGTGCGGTTGTGCGGTTGTCGAGAAATTACGAATAAGAGCCGTCGCCAACCATAAAAAATGTATCGTTTGAAACTCACTAACGTATTGCTTGTTTCGCTAAACCTTGAAATTATCGTTCGATTTCGGTAACCCTCGGAATTTATGGCTTATTTTTTGGCGGACCTACGAAAGTATCGTTTGGTAACCCTCTAATTGGCCGAAACCCTCTAATGTAGCTGCGCAAAAACAGACAATTGCCCGTAGTGTAAGGAGGTTTAACAAGTTTTGGTGATAGATGCCATGTTCCCAAGACCATCCCAGGTGCCACAGCCATTTAAGAAGTTACCATTGTTAGTGTAGCTGTAATTAACCCAGCACTTTTCAAACTAATTTGGAAGTGTCCAAATTCGAACTTTCAAACTTAAATGAAGGATATCTTGGACTTTCGAACATTCCGGACTTTAGATAATACTGAACGTCGTTGGCCCGGTTTTTAAAAGATTATTAATTTACAAGCCGATCTCTAACCATCGAATGTGTCATTGCTACTCTCGAAAGTATGGTTCGTTGTCGTTTAACCATCAAAAAGTATCGTTTTCGATTTCGGTAACTTCGAATTTATGGCTCTATTTCGCTGACCCTCGAAAGTAATCATTAGTTTGTCCCTCTAATTGGCCGTAACCCTTGAATGTAGATTGTCGCAAAACCGACAATTGCTGGGCTAGTGTTCGCGAAAAACTGGACAATTGCCCGTATGTGTTTCGGTGTGTTTTAACAAGTTTTTGGTGATAGTGCCATGTTCCCCCAGACCATTTCCAGGTTGCACGCCCAAATACAGTAAGTTACCATTTTTGTTTAGTTGTTGTAAAAAACTTAGAATTTTCAAACTATCACTCTCCATTGATGAGGGTCCAAATTTGGAAGTTTCAAACTTGTACTGAAGGATTTCGCGTACTTTAGAACTTCCGGAATTTCGATAATTATCGAAAGTTCGTTGATGCGGTTTCGAGAATTATCGAATACAAGCCGATCGCTAACCATGAATGTGTCATTTTCTCTTAAACGCCTCAAAGTATGGCTTCATTTTCGCTACCTATCAAAAGTATGTGCGATTTCGGTAACCCTGAATTTATGGCTCTATTTTCGCTGACCCTGGAAAGTATCGTTCGGTAACCCTCTTAATTGGCCATAGCCCTCTAACGTTAGCTTGCGCAAAACCCGACAATTGTGCTCGAGTGTTGCGCAAAACCCGAAAATTGCCGCTAGTGTTTGGAAGTGATTTTTTAACAAGTTTTGGTGATATGCCATGTTTCTCAGGACCATTTTCCAGGTTCCACAGCCATTTTGCAGTAAAGTTACCAATTGTAGTTAGCTGTAATAACCCAGCTTTTCAACACTATCACTCTCACCATGAATGAAATGGGTCCAAATTTGAACTTTAAACTTACTGAAGGATTTCTCAGCTTTCGCACTTCTGGAACTTCGATAATTACCGAACGTGTCGTGATCGAGTTTCAGAATTATAGTATATTACGAAGCCTGATGTCAACCCTGAATGTGTCATTCGCCTAACTCTCAACATATATGTTCTTTTTGTAAACCCTCAAAAGTATCTGCGATTTCGGTAAAACCACTGAATTTATGGCTCTATTTCGGCTGACCTTGAAAGTAATGCATTGGTATCCATCGAATTGGCAGTATACCCTGTAATTAGCTTGCGCAAAACTGCAAACCAATTGCCTCTATGTGTTGCGAAACCGCATGTCGCTGTAGTTAACACAGTTTTGGGTAGCTGCCATGTTCCCAGACCATTTCCAGTGCCACAAGCCATTTACAGTAAGTTACCATTGTTAGTAGCTGTAAGTTTCAACTATAACCCCATGACTAGCAATTCAACTTTCAACTATGAAGGATTTTCGGACTTTAGAACTTCGACTTCATCAATTACTCAACGTTCGTTGCACGGTTTCAGAATGCTACGAATTTACAAGACCGATCTCTAACCTTAATCGTGTCATTGCTAATCTCGAAAGTAGTTCGTTCTTTACCTAATTCGTCATTCGGTAACCTCGAATTTATGGCTCTATTTTCGCTGACCCTCGAAAGTATCGTTTAATCACCCTCTAAATGTGGCCGTAACCTTAATGTAGCTGCGCCAAAACCCGACAATTGCTTGTAGGGTTGCAAAAACCCTGACAATTGACCCGCTAGTGTTAGGAAGATGTTTTAACAAGTTTTGTTGGATAGTGCATGTTTCCCCAAGACCATTTCCCAGGTGCCACAGCCTCTTAGTAATTAAGTCACCATTTGTTTAGTTGTAAAACTGTTTAAACTATTGACCATTGAATGGGTCCAATATGGAAGCTTTCAAACTTTTACTGAAGGGATTTTTCATGAAGTCACTTCGCATTAATTATCGAATCAGTCGGTTGCTGCGGTTTGTCGAAATTATGAATTACAAGCCGATCGCTAACCTATGAAATGTTCATTCTCTAACTCTTCTAAACGTATGTTATTTTAGCTAACCCTGAAGTATGATCTCGATTTCTTAACCCTTGAATTTATGGATCTATTTTCGCTGACCCTGCGAAGCATCGTTTGGTAAACCTCTATAATTGGCTCGTCCCTAGTAGTTGCGCAAAACCGACAATGCTGACTAGTGGTTGCCGCAAAACCGACATGCCCGCTACGGTTTAGGAAGGATTTAAACAAGGTTTGGTGATAGTGCCATGTTCAGACCATTTTCGAGTTGCCACCAGCCCATTTACAGAAGTTACCATGTTAATTTTTTAGACTGTAATAAAACCCAGCCTTTTCCAACTATCACTCTCCCATGACTTGAATGGTCCAAATTCGAACTTTCAAACTTTTTACTAGAAGGCTTTCTCGACTTTCGATAATTATGAACGTTCGTGATGCGGTTTCGAGAATTGCATCTTTAGAGCCGATTCAACCCTTGAATGTGTCATCGCTACTCGTCAAAAGTATTGTTCGTTTTCGCTAACCCTCAAAAAGTATCGTTTCGATTTGGTACCCTCGAATTTATGGCTTCTATTTTGTTGACTGTAAAGATTGGTACCCTCTAATTGGCCGTACCCTGCTAATGTAGCTTGCAGAAAACCGACAATTGCTTGCTAGTGTTGGCGAAAACCCGACAATTCCCCGCTAGTGTTTAGGAATGGTGTTTTAACAAGTTTTGGTGATAGTGCCATGTTACCCAGACCATTTCCAGGATCCACAGCCATTTACATAAGTTCATGTTAGTTTAGCTGTAAGAAAAAACCTAGACTTTTCAAACTATCACTCTCCCATTGATTGAATGGGTCCAATTTGAACTTTCAAAACTTTTACTGAAGGATTTCTCGACTTTAGACTTTCCGGACTTCGAAATTATTGAAGTAGATCGTGATGCGGTTTTCGGAATTATCGAATTTACGAGCCTTTCCAATTTGTATTGCTAATCTCAAAAGTATTGTGTTTTCGCTAACCCTTGAATGAAGAAAAGTATCGTTCGATTTCGTAACCCTCGAATTTATGGACTCTATTTCGTGACCCTCGAAATAAGTATGTTTGGTATACCCTCTAATTGCCGTAACCCTCTAATGTAGCTGGCAAAACCGAAATTGCTTGCTAGTGTTGCCCAAACCCGACAATTGCCCGCTGTGTTTAGGAAGTGTTTTAACAAAGTTTTGGTGATAGTGCCATGTTCCACAGACCATTTCCCAGGTGCCACAGCCACTTACAGTAAGTACCATGTTAGTAGACGGTAATTAAACCCAGCCTTTCAAAACTACACTCCCATTGACTGATGGCTCCAAATTCGAAACTTTCAAAACTTTACTGAAGGATTTCTCGACTTTGAACTTCCGGACTTTCGATAAAAGAACGTCGTTGACGCGGTTTTGTGAATTATCGAATTTACTAGCCGTTCCATAACTTAATGTGTCATTGCTAACTCTCAAAGTATGGTTCGTTTTCGCTAACCCTGAAAGTATCGTTCGATTTCGGTAACCTCGAATTTATGGCTCTATTTTCGCTGACCCTCGAAAGTATCGTTTGGTAACCCTCAATTGGCCGTAACCCCTAATCGTAGAAACATTGCTGCGTTGTTGCCCAAAAACCGACAGTTGCCCGCTAGTGTTTAGGAAGGTTTTAACAAGTTTTGGGTGATAGTGCTCATGTTCCCAGCAACCATTTCCAAGGTGCCACAAGCCATTTACAGTTAAGTTACCATTGTTAGTTTAGCTGTAATAAACCCAGCCTTTTCAAACTATCACTCTCCCATTGACTGAAGTCCAAATTCGAACTTTCAAACTTTTTACTGAAGGATTTCTCGGACTTCGAACTACCGGATTTCGATAATTATTAACGTTCATTGATGCGGTTTTTCGAGAAATATCGAATTTAAGAGCCGATCTCTAACCCTTGAGTGTCTTCGCATACTTGCAAAAAAGATGTTCGTTTTCGCTAACCCTCAAACAGTATCGTTCGATTTCGGTAACCCCTCGAATTATGGCTCTATTTTCGTGACCCTCGAAAGATTGTGCGGTAACCCTCTAATTGGCCGTAACACCTTAATGCTAGTCTAGCATAGGGAAACCCGACCAGTTGCCATCCTGTCGGCTAGGTGTTCGCAGCCGTTTTAATAACCTGTACCAATGGCCAGCTAGTGCATGTTAGGACATCCAGTGTTTACAGTAAAGTTTGGTGATTGTGCCATGTTCCCAACCTTCCCGGGTGCCACAGGCTTTAAATAAATTACCATGTTTGAGCTGTATAAAACCCACGCCTTTCAACCAGCTACATTACGTCGTCGGCAGACATAAATTGTAGCCGCTCTTAACTTCGAAATTTTTTCGCAAAACTTTTTCTCACTAAGGTTTCGTCGTACTTTAGAAATTTCTGGATATTTCGAGCTAATTCGAGGTAATCATGCGTGATTGTGTGGTTCGCAGAAACGAAATTTAGAGCCGATGCTAACCCTTGAAGCTGCCATCAGCGTAACTCCAAAATTTATGGTCCTCATTTTCAGTCCTAACACCTCAAAACAGTATTGTTCGGACTTACGTAACCCTTGAATTGGCTATTGGCTCTACTTTCGAAATACCCTGCAAAGGTATCGTTTGATCTTCCGCTAACTTGAATTTTGGCCTAATCGCGACCCTCGAAAGTTGCGTTTGGTAACCCTCATGGCCGTAACCCTCGAATGTAGCTTGCGCAAAACCGACCTCAGTTAGGAATGTACAGTTGAAGTGCCTGTTCCGTGACATGTCATCAAGTGACGAAAGCTCATTTACAGTTAAGTTCATGGTAGTTTGCTGTAATAAAACCCAGACTTCGTTCAATGGAAATCTATTACACCTGGCATCCCGTTCGAGGTGCGAGGAGTTGTGGGCCTGACTGGACCCGATGCGCAGTGCGTGTGGCAGAATGGGCGTGGTCGAGTGGAAATAGAGCGTGCTGGTGGGGGTTGGAGCGACTAGTGCAGAGTTTCCTGGCCGCGCGTCCGATGGGTTGGATGATCCATGTTAGAACGATGTCGCGGGATCAGGTGGGACTTAAATGGATCAATTCTTCAACTTTCCAAACTTACTGAAGGATATCTTGGACTTTGAAACTTCCGGACTTTCGATAATTAGCGAACGTTCGTTGGCCCGGTTAAGAATTAGTCGAATTTACGAGAGCCGATCCTTAAACTCATTGAAGGTTCATCTCGCTATCTTCGAGTAAGTATTGCTCGTTTCTAACCTCAAAGTATCGTTCGAGTTCGGTTAACCGTCGAGAGTTAGGCGCTCTATTTTCGCTGACCCTGCGAAAGTCTAATCGATAATTGGAGTTAACCCTCATGTGCGTGCGCACCCGACAATTGCTTGCGAGGTGGCAAAACTGACAATTGCCTCTGTGTTAGGGAGTGTTTTAACAAGTCTTTGCGTGAAGTCGCCAGTGTTCCCCAGCCATTCCCAGGTGCCACAGCCATATACAGTAAGCTACCTATTGTTAGTTTTAGCTGTGTAAAAAACCCCTAGACTTTTCAAACTTATACTCTCCCATGATTGAATGGGTCCAAATTGAATTGTTCAAACTGTTACTGAAGGATTCTCGTTACTTTTAGAAACTTTCGGACTTCGTAATTACGAACGTTCGTTGACTGCGGTTTCGGAATTATCGAATTTACGAGCCGATAATGTAACCCTGATGTGTTCATCTCTACTCTCAAAAGTTGATTGTTCTTTCGCTAAACCTATCAAAAGTAGTGTTCGATTTCGGTAAACCCTGAATTTATGGACTATTTCGTGACCTGAAGGAAAGTATCGTTCGTAACCCTCTAACGGCATAACCCTCTTGTAAGTACGCTTGCGCAAAACCAGACAATTGCTTGCTAGTGTTGCGCAAAACCCGACAATTGCCCGTCTGGTTAGGAAGTGTTTTAACAAGTTTTGGTGTTGATAGTGCCATGTTCCCCAGACCATTTCCCAGGTGCCACAGCCATTTACAGTAAGTTACCATTGTTAGTTTAGCTGTAATAAAACCCAGCCTTTTCAAACTATCACTCTCCCATTGATTAATGGGTTAAATTCGAACTTTCAAAACTTTTACTAAGGATCTCGACGTTCGAACTTTCGGACTTCGATAATTACGAACGTTCGTGATGTGGTTTTGAGAATTATCGAAATTTACGAGCCGATCGCTAACCCTTGAATGTGTCTCGCAACTCTCAAATATGTTCATTTTCGTAAACCTCAAAAGTATTGTTCGATTTCGGCCTTGAATAGCTCATTCGCTCCTCAAAAGTATCGTTGATGGAACCTTGAATTTGCTCTATTTCGCCTGACCTCGAAAGGATCGTTTTGGAACCCTCAATTGGCCGAACCTCGAATGTAGCTTGCGCAAAACCGACAATGCCCCGCTAGTGTGTTAGGAAGTGTTTTAACAAGTTTGGTGATAGTGCCATGTTCCCAGACCATTTCCAGGTGCCACAGACCATTTACAGTAAGTTACCATTGTTAGTTAGCTGTAATAAAACCCAGCCTTTTCAAACATCACTCTCCCTGACTTGAATGTGGTCCAAATTCGAACACTTTCAAACTCTTACTGAAGGATTATCTGGACTTTCGCTTCCGATTTCGATAATTATGAAAGTTCGTTGGCGGTTTGAAGAATTATCGAATTACAAAGCCGATCTCTAACACCATTGAATGTGTATTCGCTAACTCTCAAAGTATGTGTCGTTTTCGCTAACCCTCAAAAGTATACGTTCGATTTCGGGAACCTCGAATTTATGGCTCTATTTTCGCTGGACCCTCGAAAGTATCTTCGTAACCCTCTAATTGGCCGTAACCTCTAAGTAGCTGCGCAAAACCCGACAATTGCTGCTAGGTGGCAAACCTGCATTGCCTAAGTGTTAGGAAGTGTTTTAACAAGTTTTGGTGATAGTTTGCCATGTTCCCCCAGACCATTTCCCAGGTCCACAGCCATTTACAGTAAGTTACCATTGTTAGTTAGCTGTAAAAAACCAGACTTTTCAAACTATCACTCTCCCATTGACTTGAATGGGTCCAAATTCGAATTTCAAACTTTTACTGAAGGATTTTCTCGTACTTCAGAACTTTCCGGACTTTCAATTATCGAACGTCGTTGTTGATGCGGTTTTTCGAGAATTATGAATTTACGAGCCGATCGCTGAACTTGAAGTGTCATTCTCTAACTCTCAAAGTATTGTTCTTTTCGTAACCCTCAAAAGTATGTTTCGATTTCGGTAACCCTGAATTTATGGCTCTATTTTCGTGACCCGGAAATATCGTTGGTAACCCTAATTGGCCAACCCTCTGTAGCTTGCGCAAAAACCGACAATTGCTGCTAGTGTTGCCGCAAAACCGACAATTGCCCCTAGTGGTTAGGAAGTGTTTAAAAAGTTTTGGTGATAGTGCCATGTTCCCCAAGACCATTTCCCGGTGCCACAGCCATTTACAGTAAGTTACCATGTTTTAGTTTAGTTGTAAAAAACCTAGACTTTTCAAACTATCACTCTCCCATTGATTGAATGGGTCCAAATTTGAAGTTTCAAACTTTCTATGAGGATTTTCTCGTATTTAGAATTTCCGGACTGTCGATAATTATCGAACGTTCGTTGATGCGGTTTTTAGAGAATTATCGAATTTACGAGCCGATCGCTAACCTTGAATGTGTATCTCTAAATCTCAAAAGTATTGTCTTTTCGCTAACCCTCAAAAGTATTGTTCGATTTCGGTAAACCCTGAATTTATGGCTCTATTTTCGCTTGACCCCTGGAAAGTATCGTTCGGTAAACCCTCTAATTGGCCATACCCTCTAATCGTTAGCTTGGCAAAAACCAGACAATTGTTGCTAGTGTTGCGCAAAACCCGACAATTGCCGCTAGTGTTAGGAAGTGTTTAACAAGTTTTGGTGATAGTGCCATGTTCCCAGACCATTTCCAGGTGCCACAGCATTTACAGTAAGTTACCATGTTAGTTTAGCTGTAATAAACCAGCCTTTCAAAACTATCACTCTCCGATTGACTTGAATGGGTCCAAATTCGAACTTTCAAACTTTTACTGAAGGATTTCTCGACTTTCGAACTTCCGGACTTTCGATAAATTAACGAACGTTTGTGCCGCTTGTTTAAAGAATCGAGATTACAAGCCGATCTCTAACCTGAATGTGTCATTCGCAACTCTCGAAAGTATTGTCGTTTCGCTAACCCTCAAAAGTATCGTTCAGATTTCGGTAACCCCGAATTGGCTCTATTTTCGTCTGACCCTGAAAGTCTTCTTTGGTACCCTCAATTGGCCGTACCCCTTAATGTAGCTGCGGCCGCAAACCGACACTTGCTTGTAGTTGTGGCGAAAACCCGACAATTGCCCGCTAGTGTTTAGGAATGTGTTTAACAAGTTTGGTGATAGTGCCATGTTCCCCAGACCATTTCCCAGGTGCCACAGCCATTACAGTAAGTTCCATTTGTAGTTTAGCTGTAATAAACCTAGCCTTTTCAAACATCATCTCCCATTGACTTGAATGGTCCAAATTCGAATTCAAACTTACTTAAGGATTTTCGGATTTCAACTTAGACATTATGAACGTTCGTTGACGTTTTCCAGAATTATCGAATTACGAGCCTGATCCTAACCCTTAATATGGCGTTTGCTAACTCCAAAGTATTGTCATTTTCGGTAACCCTCGAATTATGGCTCTATTTTCGATGACCCTCGAAAGTATCGTTTATAAACCCGTCTAATTGCCAGTAACCCCTAATGTAGCTTGCGCAAAAACCAACAATGCTTGTAGTGTTGGCAAAAACCGACAATGCCCGCTAGTGTTTAGGAAGATTGTCTTAAAAAGCTTTGGTGATAGTGCCATGTTCCCCAGACCATTTCCCAGGTCCACAGCCATTTACAGTGTAAGTCACCACTTTTGTTAGTCTTCCACTCCCATTGATTGAATGGCTCAAATTCGAAACTTTCAAACTTATACTAAACGGATTTTTCGGACTTCTCACTTTCATTATTCGAACGTTCGTTGATGCGGTTTTCAGAGAATTATCGAATTACAGCGATTCACTAATGTTGATCATTTGTACTCTCTAAAGATGTTTTTTCGCTAACCTGAAAGTTCGTTCGATTTGGTAACCCTCGAATTTAGCTCTATTTTCGCTGACCTCGAAAGTATCGTTTGGTAACCCTTATTGCGTACCCTCTAATGTAGCTTGCGCAAACCGACAATTGTTGCTAGTTGCGCAAAAAACCCGACAGGCCGCTGTGTTTAGGAAGTGTTTTAAACAGTTTTGTGATAGTTGCCATGTTCCCCAGACCATTCCCGTGCCACAGCCTTTAGTAAATTACCATTGTTAGTTTAGCTGTAATAAAACCAGCCTTTTACTATCACTTCCCATTGACTGATGGCTCCAAATTCGAAATTTAAAACTTTACTAAATTTCGGACTTTCTAAATGGAGTTCGTGACCTTTCGAAAATTCGAATTACGAGCCGTTCACCCTTTGATTGATGTGTCATTTCGCTAACACTCAAAAGTATTGTGTTTTCGCTAACCCTACAAAAGTATCGTCGATTTCGGTAAACCCTCGAATTTAGGCCTCTATTTCGCTGACCTCGAAAGTATTGTTCCGGACCCTCTAATGCCGTAACCCTCTAATGTAGCTTGCGGAAACACCGACAATTGCTGGCTAGTGTTGGCAAAAACCGCAATTGCCGCTAGTGTTTAGGAAGTGTTTTTAACAAGTTTTGGTGTAGTGCCATGTTCCCAGACCATTCCCAGGTGCAAAGCCATTTTACAGTAAAGTTACCATTGTTAGTTAGCTGTAATAACCCAGCTTTCAAACATCATCTCATTGATTGAATGCTCAAATTCGAACTTTCAATTTTACTAAAGGATTTTCGGGACTTTCGAACTTTCCGATTAATTCGAACGTTCGTGTTGGGTTTTCGAGAATTATCGAATTTACGAGCCGTTGCAAAATCGATTAAAGATTACCGTTTGCTAACCCTCAAAAGTATCGTTCGATTCGGAACCCTCGAATTTATGGCTATTTTCGTCTGACCCTCGAAAGTATCGTTCAGTAACCCTTAATTGGCCGAACCCTTAATGTAGCTTGCACAAAACCACGACTAATTGCGCCTAGATGTTTAGGAAGTGTTTAAAATGTTTGGTGATAGTGCCATGTTCCCCAGACCCTTTCCCCGGTGCCACAGCCATTTACAGTAAGTTACCATTGTTGTTTAGCTGTAATAAACCCAGCCTTTTCAACTATCACTCTCCCATGACTTGAATGCCCAAAATTCGAACTTTCAAAACTTAACTGAGAAATCTGGACTTTCGCTAATTTAGGACTTCGTTGCTTTAAGATTCTCGATTTGCGATTCGAACCTTGATGTGTATCGCAACTTCAAAGTATGTAGTTTCGTAACCCTCAAAGTATCGTTCGTCATAACCTCCAAAATGTCGATTTCGGTAACCCTCGAATTTATGGCTTCTATTTTCGCTGACCCCTCGAAAGATCGTTGGTATCTCTAATTGGCCGTAACCTCAACTGTAGTGGAGCATTGCTTGCATCGCAAAACCCGACATTGACCGATAGTGTTTAGGAAGTGTTTTATAAAGTTTTGGTATAGTGCCATGTTCCCCAGACCATTTCCAGGTGCCACAGCCATTTACTAGTAAGTTACCATTGTTAGTTTAGCTGTTAATAAACCAGCCTTTAAACTTCACTCCCCATTGACTTGAATGGCTCCAAATTCGAACTTTCAAACCTTTACTAAGGATTAACGTTCGATTTCCGGACTTTCGATAATTATTGGACGTCGTGTGGGTTTTGAGGAATATACGAATTAGAGCCGAATCCACCCTGTAAATGTGTCATTCCCTACTCTCAAAAGTATTGTTCGTTTTCGCTAACCCTCAAAAGTATTGTTCGATTTCAGGTAACCCTTGAATTTATGGCTCTATTTCGTGACCCTTCGAAATGTATAGTTCGGTAACCTCTAATTTGGCGTAAACCTCTATGTAGCTTGCGCAAAAACGCACATTGCCCGCTAGGTTTATGAAGGTTTTTTTAACAAGTTTTGGTGATGATAGTGTCATGTTTCCCAGACCCATTTCAGGTCCACAGCATTACGAATACATTAGTTTAGCTGTAATAACCTCAGCCTTTTAAACTTATCACTCTCCCATTGACTTGAATGGCTCCAAATTAGAACTTCAAACTTCTACTAAAGGATTTTTTCGGATTTCGATAATTACGAACGTTCTGCTTTGCGGGTTTTGAGAATATCGAATTTACGAGCCGTTCACAAACCATAAATGTATAGTTGCTAACTCTCAAAGTCTGTTGTTTTGAAACCTTGAAAATATCGTTCGATTTCGGTAACCCTCAAATTATGGCTCTTTTTGCTGACCTCGAAGTATCGTTTGGTAACTCGACTTGGCCTCGTAGCCTTACGAATGCTAGTTTGCGCAAAACCCGACAATTGCCCGCTAGTGTTAGGAAGTGTTTTAACAAGTTTTGGTGATTAGTGCCATGTCCTCCAGACCATTTTCCGGTGCCACAGCCATTTTACAGTAAAATCCATTGTTAGTTTAGCTGTAATAAACCCAGCCTTTTCAAACTATTCATCTCTCCATTGACTTGAATGGCTCCAAATTCACCTTTCAAAACTTTTACTGAAAGGATTCCGGATTTCGATAATTATTGAAGTCTAACGGTTCGGAACTATGAATTACGAACGATCTCGAACCTTGAATGTGTCATTCGCTAACTCTCAAAGTATTGTTCGTTTTTGCTAACCCTCAAAAGTATCGTTCAGATTTCGGTAACCCTCGAATTTATGGAATCTATTTTGTTGACCTCCGAGATGGATGTTCCGACTATAAAATTTTGGCGTAACCCTCTAATTGGAGCAGCTGCGCAAAAACAATGGTCTTGCTAGTGTTGGCGAAAAAACCGGCCATTGCCCGCTAGGTGTTAGGAAGTGTTTTACAAAGTTTTGTGTGATGAGTGGCCAATGTTCCCCAGACCATTTCCCAGTGCACAACAGCCATTTACGGTAAGGTACATTCGTTAGTTTAGCTGTAATAAACAGCTTTTCAAACTATCATTCTCCCATTGATTTGAATGACTACAAATTCGAACTTTCACAACTTATCCAAAGGATTTTTCAGACTTGCTAATAACGAACGGTAGTTGTTTGCGGTTTTCGAGATTTATCGAATTTACGAGCCTTCGCAACTGCATGTATCGATTTACTCTCTAAAGATTTGTTTGGTTTTCGTAAACCCTCTATCGTTGCTTTCGGTAACCCTCGGATTTTGGGCTCTATTTCCTAGACCCTCGAAGTATGCGTCGGTAACCCTCGAATTGGTTTTTAAAGGTTTTGGTATAGTCTGTCCCCGACCATTTCCAGGTGCCACAGCATTAAGTAAGTTACCATGTTAGTTTAGTGTAATAAACCCAGCCTTCAAACTATACTCTCCCATGACTTGAATGGGTCCAAATGAACTTTCAACTTTACTGAAGGATTTCTCGGACTTTCGAATACGGACTTTGATAATGTATTAAACGTTCGTTGATGCGGTTTTAGAATTATCGAATTAGAAGCCGATCTCTAACCTTGAATGTGTCATTCGCTAACTCTCAAAAGTTGTGTTGTTTTCGTTAACCCTCAAAAGTATGTTCGATTTCGGTAACCCTCGAATTTATGCTCTATTTTCGCTGACCCTCGAAAGTTCATTCGGTATCACTATTGGCGTAACCTCTAATGTAGCTTGCCGCAAACCCGACATTGCTTGCTAGTGTTGCACAAAACCCGCAATTTGCCCGTAGTGTTTAGGAAGTGTTTTAACAAGTTTTGTGATAGTGCCCATGTCCCAGACATTTCCCAGGTGCCACAGCCAGTTACAGTAATGTTACCATTGTTAGTTTAGCTGTAATAAACCAGCCTTTCAAAACTACTTTCCCATTGACTTGAATGGCCAATAACTTTCAACTTTACTAAAGATTTTTCACGTATCATTGATTGAACTGCTCAAATTCGATTAACTTCTACTAAAGGATTTTTCATGAATTATCGACGTTAGTTGTGCGGTTTTCGAGAATATCGAATTCGAGCGTTCACAAAATGATTTAAAGTATCTTTGAACTCTAAAGTATTGTTGTTTCGCTAACCTAAAAGTATCGGTCATTCGGTAACCCTCGAATTTATGGCTTATTCGCTGAACCCGAAAAGTAGTTTGGTAACCGTCTAATTGGCCGTAACCCTCTATGTAGCTGCGCAACCAGACAATGCTTGCAGGTTGGCAAAAACCGACCATTGCCGCTAGTGTTTGGAAGTGTTTTAACAAGTTTTGTGTAGTGCCATGTTCCCAGACCATTTCCCAGGGCCACAGCCTTTACAGTAAGTTACCTGTTAGTTTAGCTGTAATAAACCCAGCCTTTCAAAACTACTTCTCCCATTGATTTGAAGGCTCCAAATTCGAAACTTTCAAACTTTTACTAAGGATTTCTCGGACTTCGAACTTTCGATAATTAAGGACGTTCGTGTTGCGGTTTTTTTGAATTATCGAATTTACAAGGCCGTTCGCAAACGAATAAATATGGTTTGCGTAACCCTCAAAATATCGTCGAGATTTGCGGTAACCCTCGAATTTATGGCTCTATTTTTCTGACCTCGAAAGTATCGGTCAATAACCCTCTAATTGGCGTAACACTTTAATTAGCTTGCACAAAACCCGATATTGCAGTAGTTTAGGAAGTAGTTGTTAACATGTTTTGGTGATAGTGCCATGTTTCCCCAGACCATTTCCCAGGTGCACAGCCATTACAGTAAGTTACCATTGTTAGTTAGCTGTTAATAAACCCCGCTATTCAAATATTAACTCTTCCATTGACTTGATGGCGTCCCAAATTCGAACTTTCAAAACTTTAACTGAAGGATATCTGGGACTTTCGATAATTACTGAACGTTCGTTGTGCGCGGTTTAAGAATTATCGAATTTACAAGCCGACTCTAACCCTTGAATGTGTCATTCGCTAACTCTCGAAAGTACTTCGTATGTTGTTTCGTAACCCTCAAAAGTATCGTTCGATTTCGGTAACCCTCTAGATTTATGGATCTTTTCGTGACCCTCGGAAGATTTCGGTAACCTCTAATGGCTTGTAACCTCTAATGTAGCTTGCGCAAAACCCACAATTGCTGTAGTGTTGGCAAAACCGCAAGGCCGCTAGTGTTAGGAAGTGTTTTAACAATTTTGGTGATAGTGCCATGTTCCCCCGACATTTCCCAGGTGCCACAGCCATTACAGTAAGTTACCATTGTTAGTTTAGCTGTAATAAACCCAGCCTTTTCAAACTATCACTCTCCCATTGATTTGAATGCTCCAAATTCAGAACTTTCAAACTTTTACAAGGATTTTCGGACTTTCGAACTTCGATTTCGATAAATTATCAACGTTCGATGTGCGGTTTTCGAGAATATCGATTAGCCGATTTACCTGAATTGTCATTCGAAACATCAAAAGTACTGTTCGTTTTTCGCAAACCTCAAAAGTAGTCTTCGAGTTCGGTAACCCGAAATTTATGGCTCTATTTTCGCTGACCTCGAAAGTATCGTTGGTAAACCTCAATGGCCACCCTCTAAAGTAGCTGCGCAAAACCAGACAATTGCTTGCTAGTGTTGGGCAAAACCCGACAATGCCGCTAGTGTTAGGAAGTGTTTTAACAAGTTTGGTGATAGTGCCATGTTCCCCAGACCTTTCCCAGGTGCCACAGCCGTTTACAGTAAGTTACCATGTTAGTTTAGCTGTAAATAAACCAGCTTTTCAAACTATCACTCTCCCATGACTTGAATGGCTCCAAATTCGAACTTTCAAATTCTTACTGAAGGATTTTCGGACTTCGATAATTAATAGAAAGTTCGTTGATTGCTGGTTTCGAGAATTATCGAATTTACAGAGCTTGTTCGCAACTGTATGAAAATAGTTCAGTTTCGCTAAACCTCAAAAGGATAGTTCGATTTCGGGAACCCTCGAATTTATGGCTCTATTCTCTGACCTCGAAGGTATCGTTCAGGTAACCCTCTAATTGGCGTTAACCCCTATAATGTAGCTTGGCGCAAAACGCCGATAATGCAGCTAGTGTTTAGGAAGTGTTTTAACAATGTTTGGTGATAGTGCCATGTTCCCCAGAACCATTCCCAGGTGCCACAGCCATTTACAGTAAGTTTAACATTGTAGTTAGCTGTAATAAAACCAGCCTTTTCAAAAACTATCACTACTCCCATTGACTTGAATGGCTCCAAATTCGAACTTTCAAACTTTTCTGAAGGATTTCTAGGACTTCGAACTTACCGGACTTTCGATAATTATCAACGTTCATTGATCGGTTTCGAGAAATATCGAATTTACGAACCGATTCTAACCCTTGAATGTGCATTCGCTAACTCTCAAAAGTTGTTCGTTTTTGCTAACCCTCAAACGTATCGGCGATTTCGGAAACCTCGAATTATGGCTCTATTTTCGCTGACCCTCGAAAGTATTGTTCGGTAACCCTCTAATTGCCGTAACCCTCTAATGTAGCTTGCGCGAAACCCGACAATTGTTGCTAGTGTTTGCGCAAACACGCCAATGCCCGCTAGTTAGGAAGGTGTTAACAAGTTTTGGTGATAGTGCCTGTTCCCCAGACCATTTCCAAGGTGCCACGCCATTACAGTAAGTACCATCTGTTAGTTTAGCTGTAATAAACCCAGCCTTTTAAACTATCATTCCCATTGATTTGAATTGCCTCCAAATTCGAACTTTCAAACTTCTGACTAAAGGATTTTTCGGACTTTCGATAATAACGAACGTTCGTTGTTGGGTTTGTCGAGGAATTATCGAATTTACGAGTTGTTCGCAAACGATTAAATATATCGTTTGCTAACCCTCAAAAAGTTATAGTTCGATTCGGTAACCCTCGAATTTATGGCTCTATTTTCTGACCTCGAAAGATCGTTCAGTAACCTCTAATTGGCCGTAACCTCTAGGTTAGCTTGCCAAAACCCGAAATTGCCCGAGATTTAGGAAGTGTTTTAACAGTTTTGGTGAATAGTGCCATTTTCCCCCCAACATTCCCAGGTGCCACAGCCATTTACAGTAAGTTACCATGTTAGTTTAGCTGTAATAAACCCAGCCTTTTCAAACTATCACTCCCATTGACTGAATGGGTCCAAATTCGAACTTTCAAACTTTACTGAAGGAATATATCGGACTTTCGATTAATTACTGAACGTCTGTTGGGCGGTTTAAGAATTATCGAATTTACAAGCGATCTCTAACCCTGAATGTGTCAATTCGCTAACTCTCGAAAGTATTGTTCGTTTCGTTAACCCTCAAAAGTATCGTTCGATTTCGGTAACCCTCGAATAGGCTCTATTTTCGCTGGACCCTCAAGTATCATTCGGTATCCCTCTAACTTGGCGTAACCCTCTAATGTAGCTGCGCAAACCACGACATGCTGCTAGTGTTGCGCAAAACCCGACAATTGCCCGCTAGTGTTAGGAAGTGTTTTACAAGTTTTGGTGATAGTGCCATGTTCCCAGACCATTTCCCAGGTGCCACAGCATTTACAAAGTAGTTATACCATTGTTAGATTTAGCTGTAATAAACCAGCCTTTTCAAACTATCACTTTCCATTGACTTGAATGGGTCCAAATTGAACTTTTCAAACTTTACTAAAGGATTTCGAGACTTTCGAACTTCGGATTTCGAAATTATGAACGTTCGTTGAGTGGTTTTGAGAATTATCGAATTTACGAGCCGATCGCAACCTTGAAGTGTCAATCGCTAACTCTTTAAAGTTTTTGTTCATTTTCGCTAACCCTAAAGGTTCGATTTCGGTAACCCTTGAAATTTATGGCTCTATTTTCGCTGGAACCTGGAAAGTATCGTTCAGTAATCCTTAATTGCCGTAACCCTCCTATGAGCTTGCGCAAAAACGACAGTTGCCCGCTAGTGTTTAGGAAGTGGTTTAACAAGTTTGGTGATAGTGTCCATGTTTCCCAGACCATTTCCCAGGTGCCACCATTACAGTAATTTACCATTGTTAAGTTTAGCTGTAATAAAACCCAGCCTTTTCAAACTATCACTCTCCCAATTGGATTTGACTTGATCCAAAATTTGAACTTTCAACCTTTACTAAGGATTTTTCGGACTTTTTGATAATTAACGACACGTTCGTGTTGCGGTTTTCGAGAGAAATTATCGAATTAGAGAGCCGTTCTCAAACCATTAATGTATCGTTTCTAAATTCTAAAGTATTGTTCTGTTTTCGCTAACCTTGAAAACTATGTTCGATTTGCGGTAACCCTCGAAATGATGGCTCTATTTTCGTGACCACGAAAGTATCGTTTGGTAATCATTAGAATTGGCAGTAACCCTCAGATGCAGCTTGCGCAAAAACCCGACAATTGCCCCGCTAGTGTTGGAGTGTTTTTAACAAGTTTTGGTGATAGTGCCATGTTCCCCAGACCATTTTCACGAGTGCACAGCCATTACAATAAATACCATGTGTTAATTTGCTGTAATAAACCCAGCCTTTTCAAACTATCACTCTCCCATTGACTTGAATGGCTCCAAATTCTGAACTTTCAAACTTTTACTGAAGGATTTTCTCGGACTTTCGATAATTATTGAACGTTCGTTGATGCGGTTTCGAGAAAAATTGAATTTACGAGCCGATCTCAACCCTTGAATTGTGTCATTCGCAACTCTCAAAAGTATTGTTCGTTTTCGCTAACCCTCAAAGTATCGTTTCGATTTTGGTAACCCTCGGAATTTATGGCTCATTTCGTTGACCGTCGGAAGGATTGTTCGGTAACCCTCTAATTGGCCCGTAAACCTCTAATGTAGCTGCGCGAAACACCGACAATTGCTTGCTGAGTGTTGGCGCAAAAACCCGCCAATTGCCCGTAGTTGTTTGAAGTGTTTTAACAAGTTTGGTGATAGTGCCATGTTCCCCAGACATTTCCCAGGAGCCACAGCCAATTTACTGTAAGTTACCATTGTTAGTTTAGCTGTATAAACCCAGCCTTTTCAAATATCATTCTCCCATTGATTTGAATTGCTCCAAATTCGAAACATTCAAACTTCTACTAAAGGATATTTCAGACTTTCGATAATAACGAACGTTCGTTGTTGCGGTTTTTCGAGAATTATCGAATTTACGAGTCGTTACAAACGATTTAAATATAGTTTTGCTAACCCTCAAAAGTATGTTCGATTTCGGAACCCTCTAATTTATGGCTCTATTTTCACGACCCTCGAAGAATCGTTTGGTAACCCCTCTAATTGGCGTAACCCTCTAAGTAGCTTGCGCAAAACCCACAATTGCTTGTAGTGTTGGCGCAAAACCCGCAATGCCGCTAGGTTTAGGAAGTGTTTTAACAAGTTTTGGTGATAGTGCCATGTTCCCAGACCATTTCCCAGGTGCCACAGCCATTTACACTTTCACTCTCCCATGACTTGAATGGGTCCAAATTCGAACTTTCAAACTTTTATGAAGGATTTCTCGTAGTTTAAAACTTTCGGACTTTCGATAATTTTAGAGCGTTCGTTGACGCGGTTTGAGAATATCGAATTTACGAGCCGGTCGCTAACCCTTGAATGTGTCATTCGCTAACTCTCTAAAGTATGTTCGTTTTCGTTAACCCTCAAAAGTTTCGTTTGATTTCGGTAACCCTCGAATTTATGGCTCTATTTGCTGGACCCTCGAAAGTATCGTTCGGTAACCCTCTAATTGGCC
The DNA here is from genome assembly GCA_019447015.1 of Hymenochirus boettgeri. Lineage (NCBI taxonomy): Eukaryota > Metazoa > Chordata > Amphibia > Anura > Pipidae > Hymenochirus > Hymenochirus boettgeri. Next base: position 37,174 of record JAACNH010001818.1, read on the forward strand.
GTAAACCCTCAATGTAGCTTGCACAAAACCCGACAATTGCCCAGTGTTTAGGAAGTGGTTTTAACAAGTTTTGGTTGATAGTGCCATGTTCCCAGACCATTTCCCAGGTACCACAGCCATTTACAGTAAGTTACCATGTTAGTCGCTTGACTTGAATGGCTCCAAATTCGAACTTTCAAACTTCTACTAAAGGATCTTTCGGACTTTCGATAATTATCGAACGTTCGTTGTTGCTTTTTCGAGAATTATCGAATTTACAAGCCGTTCACAAATTATTAATGATTGTTGCAACTCTCTAAGGCTGAGGCCACACTGCAATGACAGGAATCGCACAAAAATCGCGAGCATTATCGCACGCGATTGTGTGCGCTTTCTTGTGGTTTGGCATGCGTACCAAAAACGCGATACGGACGCGCAATCGCATGCGTATCGGAAAACGTGTGGGATTTTCGTTCTCGCGTTTCATTTTAGCGAAAATGGTGGGTGCAATCTGTTGAGTGGGGAAACACGTGCGCAAACGCGCGAAAACGCAAGTAGTAGTGTTGGCCTAGCCCTTAAGAATCGTTCATTTTCGCTAACCCTCGACAGATCGTGTCGATTATGGTAACCCTCTAATTTATGGCTCTATTTTCGCTGACCCTCGAAAAGTTATCGTTCGGTAACCCTCGAAATAGCCATGAACCCTCTAATGTAGTTTGCCATCTCTACTCTGTGTATAGCCAGCTTTAGGCTTTGTGCTTCTATCCATACAAACTGTTGACAGTGATAGCTCCACCCTTTATGCACATAGCATAGTCTTGCGTTCATACGGCATAGTCAAAAGGTCTTAGAAAAAAAAAAAAGAATATTGTTGGCAGCCACTGTAGCAGAGTTGGTAACATAGATGTAGCTGCAGCAATGGTCCTGAGTTCGATTCCCCCCTTGGACACACCTGCAAGGAGTCTGTGAGCCCTTGCTCTGGCTTGTCTGGGTTTCCTCCGGGCACTCGGTTTCTCCCACTGTAGTGCATTCCACGTGACTTACCAGTCGTTCCTTCCAGACACAATCTGGGTGAAAACAGAATGGCAAATCCGCACGTGCAAAATGCAATTCAAACAAAAATTTTGACGCTTTCAACCTATAAGTATTTCTTTGTGATCTTTACTCAAAAACGTGGATGAAATATCACTTCATTCCTCCATTTTGTTTTGTGCTTGCTTCTGTGTAGAGATGGACTTATTGTGAGCTTAGAACAGACTCGGACTTCTCGAACTATCCCGGACCCAGATTTCTCGGACTTTCGAACTTTCGTACTTTTCGTACTTTGGTAATTATCGACGTTCGTTGTTGTGGTTTTCGAGAATATCGAATTTACGAGCCGTTCGCAAACCATTAAATAAATCCTTTGCTAACTCTCTAAATTATTGTTCGTTTTCGCTAACCGTCGCAAGTATTGTTCGATTTCGGTAACCCTTGAATTTATGGCTCTGTTTTCGCTGACCCTCGAAAGTATTGTTCGGTAACCCTCTAATTGTCCGTAACCCTCTAATGTAGCTTGCACAAAACCAGACAATTGCCCGCTAGTGTTTAGGAAGTGTTTTAACAAGTTTGGTGATAGTGCCATGTTCCCCAGACCATTTCCAGGTGCCCAGCTTTTTACAGTAAGTTACATTGTTAGTTTAGCTATAATAAACCTAGCCTTTTCAAACTATCATCTCCCATTTATTTGATTGCTCCAAATTCGAACTTTCAAACTTCTACTAAGGATTTTTGGACTTTCAAACTTTCGATATTAACGAACCTTCGTGTTGCGGTTTCGAGACAATATCGATATTATGAGCCGTTCGCAAACATTAAAATGTATCTCTGTGTATCAATTAGATCAACTGACTTGAAATGGTTCTTGAAGACGTTTCGCTAGTCTCCGACTGGCTTTCTCATTCAGAATGACTTGTAAAGAATCTGTGGCAATTATGTACCCTGGAAAATCCCATTAGCATATCACAGCCAGGGGTTAAGAGGTGTGATTAGATAGTGGCTAAGAGGTGTTATAGGAACGCCCAGAGTAAGTGTTTTTTAAAACGCATTGTACATGGCAAGACAGTTGGTGTTCGAACCCCCCCACCTCTATTTAGGCTTGGTTTCTTTATTTTTCACATAAATGGCTCATTATCACTCTCTTGAACCAGTCACGTTCCTTCGCCAATATGTTAACATTACAATCTTCAAGGTATGTCCTTTATCCTTAAGATGCAGGTACACGGGCTGAGTCCTGACCGAGGAATTGGCTCTTCTGTGCTGGGCCATACGTTGAGCAGTGCTGTTGGTCTCCCCACATACCAAATCAGAGCATTTCTCACTGCACTGCACTGCATATTGATGTCGCTTTTCTTGTGTTTGGTATTGGGTCTTTCGGATGTACCAATTGCTGCCTCAGTGTGTTTTCAGTTTAAAGCAGACAGGGATACTATGTTTTTTGAAAATTCTTCCTTAATTTCTCGGAGACCCCTGCTACACTATGGGATGACCATGTTCTTCTACGTCTTGCTTTTCCCTTCCACTGTTGGATTTGTGTTCTTTCTTTCTCTACTTCTTTTGACAAGGCCCAGTCTGGATATCACAAGTTTAAGGGCTCCTCTGAGATGTTTCATTCTTTAGCCTCGCTCTGTTGCTAGTGGGGATGTTTCTCGGCTTGTGTGCAGGGTTCTGATGACACCAGCTTGTGATCTAAAGAGTGGTGGGAGTTCAAACATCAAATACTGATCTGGTGTGTGTGGTTTTCTGTAAACCTCATTCCAGTTTACCATTTTTCCTTAATTCTACCAAGCTAACTCTTAAAGTATTGTTGTTTTCGCTAACTCTGAAATTATCATTCGATTTCGGAACCCTCAAATTTGGCTCTATTTCGCTGACCCTCGAAAGTATCGTTTGGTAACCCTCAAATTGGACCGCACCCTCTAATGTAGCTTGCGCAAAACCCGGACAATTGCCCGCTGTGTTTTGGAAGTGTTTTAACAAGTTTGTGGTGATAGTGCCATGTCCCCAGACCATTTTCCAGGTGCCACAGCAATTATAGTTAGTTACCATGTTAATTTTACGCTGTAATTAAACCCAGCCTTTCAAACTATCACTCTCCCATTGACTTGAAGGATCTTTGAATCGAACTTTCAAACTTTTACTGAAGGATTTCTCGGACTTTCGAACTTACCGGACTTTCGATAATTATTGAGCGTCGTGGATGAAAGAAATCTCGAATTTACGAGCGATCTCTAAACCCTTGAATGTGTAATTCGCTAACTCTCAAAAAGTATTGTCGTTTTCGCTACCCTCCAAGATAGTATCGTTCGATTTCGGTAACCTCGAAATTATGGCTCTATTTCACGACCCTCGAAAGTACATTTGGTAACCCTCTAATGGCACGTAAACCTCTAATGTAGTTGCACAAAACCGACAATGGTTGCTAGCGTTGCGCAAAATCCGAAATATGCCCGCTAGTGTTTAGGAAGTGTTTTTAACAAGTTTGGTGATTGATAGTCCATGTTCCCAGACCATTTCCCAGGTGCCACAGCCATTTACAGTAAGTTACCCATTGTTAGTTAGCTGTAATAAACCCAGCCTTTTCAAACATCTACACTCTCCCATTGACTTGAATTGCTCCAATTCGAACTTTCAAACTTCTACTAAAGGATTTTTTTCGGACTTTCAAACTTTCGATAATTAACGAACGTTCGTTGTGTTGCGGTTTTCGAGAATTATCGAATTACGAGCCGATGCAAAGCATTAAATAGACTGTCAGCGTTCAAGCATTCCATCTGAATTCATATTTTAATTCTCATTCCACAAAATGGATTGGTTAGGGCTATTGTTTTATGGAGATTTTTAGGTTTTGGTTGGAATACTTCTTTCTTCCTGGTTGGCAGGTCGGTCGTGTGTTTTTAGTGGTTGGACTCACAGCCAATTGAAGGACGGGGATCAAATGACATTGTGCCAGACTTTGTACTTTACACATAAAGGGGTTCTTTTCACCTTTATTTCTTAAAAGTCAAAAATACCCTAAAAAGAACTTTCCTGATCCCCTGAATCTGTAATTTATAAGAGATGAGGAGCAATTATTCCTACCTCCTGTTCGTCTTTTGTTTAAAAGTATTCAGATTTGCAGAATTTTCAGCTTTTGGTCCCTGGCTGAGTGAAAGAAAAATATTATTGCAAATATTGTCAGGAATGAGGCAGGAAACGACTTACCTGACGTATCCAGTGTTTGTAATAAAAGTATTCTTTGAACTTGTCCAGGGAAACTGAAAGCTGCAATTACCCAAAAGCTAATTACTAAAGGAAATCTGTAGTATAGATTAGTGACCTTCAAGTGTTCATTTTGCTAATTGGGTTTAGAGCATCATACTTTTTATTTGTGGGGGCTCTGGAAAGTTTTAATTTAGATCCATAATATCCCTTTTAAAGGGCAACTGTGGTCTCCAAAACAGTTTGAACAAGGTTTAAATAAAAGCCTGCAGTATTTCCTTTACACTGAGCCAAACAAATCACATCTGGCTGGAGCCTTGTGAGAAATTACATTGGGGTGAATGTTCAAACTTCCTGCTTCCAGTAGGTTGAGTGACATTCACATTACCTCTGCCGGCCCTTTTCCCCGGGGGCGAAGAAGCATGCTCAGTTAAGACTTATGCTGGGGAAATCAAGAAGTACCTGAGGGAAAAAATCTTCTGTTGAGAAGGGGAGCTTATTAATGCAGGCAGAGGCTGGTCACATGGGTAATACAGGAAGAGTTCAACCAGGAAGTTACATTGCTGAACTTTTGAAGCCATAACTTCTCACAAATGTGATCTAGAGATGTGATTTAGGTTTTATTTTGAAGGTGCGATGGAAGGCTTTTTATATCATTCTTACTAGGTTGGAAGAAATTGAGACCACAGTTACCCTTAAGATACAATAGATCGAATTGTTATCTCATTAAAATGTTTTTTTTCCCTTTTCTCTTTAGTGGTAAGATCAGTTACTTCACCCATCCCCAGAGACCCACACAATGCCAACACAAATGTGCAGAGATAGTCACGGAATGGGAACAGGCGTTTGTTTTGAAGCCCTTGAAATGGGACAACATGAGTCTTTATCAAGTAAGTATTGCAACCAATAGCACAATGGGGAAACTGAATATTGGCAACATCTGGTTGCAAAATGCAGTTTGGACGCCCAGTGGGCCATGTGATTCACCTGGTTTGTGCTTTTATACGACAGGGCATGTTCACCTAACAACAAAAAACTGCGTCTTGTCTGTTACTTGCCCCAATCCAACAATATATTCCGCAGTAATATGTATTACTAGCATGGTTTTTAGGGATAACTATTGCTTCCACTCTGGCAAAGGAAGCTGGTTCCTCCTTCCATGCAGTCACTCAAGGATGTCTGCTGACATCACAGCCAATGATTGGCTGCTCTTTCCCTTGCCACCTCCTCTGCATATGCTCAAGTTTCTAAATGCTTATTAATCAGGGGGAGGAGGCAGAAACCTCTACCAAAAAGGAGAGAATGATAACAATAGTTATCATTAAATGTCTGGTTAGAAATACTAAAATATCAGTTGGGGTTAGTGGCAAATAAGTGACCAGTTTTCTTTTCGTGGACATGCCCATTAAATAGACTGAGCATATTGGAAGAAAATAAATGAAAAGGATTCTATGGTTGATTAACATGTCATTATGACGTTGGATGCACCCGTGAGAACCATTTTATTTCGGTAGAGATCCAGTCTGCACCTCAGGGCATTGCTATGGAAGTTTCTGGGCTCACGGCTGGCGTGGGTGAAGAGGTGGAAGATGTTGAGCTGGAGGAGTCGAGTGAAGAAGCAGAGACATTGGCTAATTCTATGGAACAAGACATAGACACAGATGTAAGTAGTTAATTTAACCATTAACTACAAAGTGTTTGATAGAATAGCTGGAGAGATGGAGAGTTTCCCACTTTTGTTTATTAAATGCCAGAAGAATGTTTACAATTTCACATTCAAATTGGTTTAAATACATTTTACCAATTTTACACCAAATTGACATTTAGGACATCTGAGGATTAATGTAAAATTATTACCAAATCTACTAAAATCCCACCACAAGAGAGAGAATCCGATAGAATGTCAATAAAGGTCATGGTCTGACTCGTACTTCTGTGAAGTAACCTATGCAGCATGCCATAATAAAACATTCTAATAGTCAGTACTGTGGGTCCTTGACTTATTGCATATTGTATATGAAGGTTTGGAATGCACACACCTTCAGCAACATAGTGTTGCTATTTTTTAAATCCTGTATACAGAATTCTGGACTTTAAGTAGCGTTTTTAAAAGTAGTAACAAAAACAACCCTCCTGCATACCCTGAATAAAGGAATTCCCCACTTGTGTTGATGGATACTATAATTTGACCCAAAAAAATAGGGGCAAAGCATAAACAGCTTAACATTTCAGCCATTTTTGGCCGCCTCATCATATCATATCAATTTTGTCCAATTAGTGTGCTATTGCAGTTTTAACTGTTCCAACTTGGCAACAATTGTATCTTGTGTTGTGTCTATTTGAAAGTGCTAATAAGTGTTCTTTAAAAAAGTGCCAGTGCTGTAAAAAAATAATAATAACCTAAAATCTCCCTTATAGAATGGACACTATTGAGAGTGCTTGTGCTATTATAATTGAATGATTTTACCAGTGACTATCCGGATCTTTTATTAATAGTGGAGAATGAGGTACGGATTATGACTATCCGGATCTTTTATTAATAGTGGAGAATGAGGTACGGATTATGGAAGCGATATCTAAGAACGCTCTCCTATTAGCCTCCTCTACTTACTGGAACCATCAGAACTACCTTTTAATGTAAAATTTGAATGTGAAAAAGGGTATGTGCACTTTTCCAGTGGACATATCTTTTGAAGATATCATTGTATCCTTTACTCCACTTACTACTGTACTCATTTTTATGTGCATTTCTTCATTCTAAAAGCTTTATCTGCATCTTCTTCAGTCTAAAATGTTAAATGGAAACAGTTAAATTTCATCTTCAAAGAGTCTTTTTACCTTTTCATGTAAAAATGCTGGCACCAGGAACTGACAAACCAAGATCAGAAAGATTGAAACATAATTATTCGGCTAACTGTTATACTGAGGATTAGGGGAATTTAAAGGGTAACTAGATGACTTTCGGTAAATTAACAGGAATTGCTTTCCTGAGAATTTTTGCAATTTACTTTCATTATTTATTTTACATAGTTTTGAAGATATTTACATTTATGTGTGTGATATGGTAGGAGCATCACCAGATCCCCTGCACTTCCTGCTCTGAAACCATGTGACAGTCCCTCTTCCCTGTGTCTCCTCTTCCTCGTGAGCCCCCATGGACCAATCCCCTTGTGGCCCTTCCCTTTGCAGGCCCAACTTGGTTCCTTTCCTTGCAGTGCCCTTGGTTTATTCCCTTGCAGACCCCTGTGGCCCTTCCCACTCATGTGTCCTGTGTCTCCTCCCATGTGTCTCCTCCCACTTGCAGGCCCTGCAGCCCCTCCCCTTGAAGACCCATCCCGATCCCTTTCCTTCCAGCCCCCTTGGACCTTTCCCTTGCAGCCTCCTGTGGCCCCTCCCACTTGTGGTCATGTGGCCCCTCCCACCCAAAGGCCACATGGCCCCTCCACTTGCAGACCCGCCCAGGCCCCTTCTCTTATAGCTCCATTGGGCCTTTCCCTTGCAGCCTCTTGTAGCCCCTCCCACTCATGGGTCCTGTGGCTCCTTCCACTCATGAGCCCCTCTCGTTTATGGGCTCCCTCCCCCACTTGCACCTCAGACCCAATACCCCCCATACGGAAAACAGCCTTTTCAGCAGAGAAAGAAAACTGTCTGATTCTTTCTTTCTCTGCTGAAAAGGCTGTTTTTACACAGTCTTCTGTAGGGGGTAGGTGGGTATTGGTCTGATGTGCAAGTGGGGGAGGGACCACAAAGGCTTTCTGTTCTCCCCACCCTACACTTCAGTCATGCACTGAGCATGTGCCAACCAAAGATTGGTAGAGGAAGTAGTATTGCTGACCACAGATTCAGACCCTCCCCCACCTAACTTTCTGGTCGGTGATCTCTTCATATCTTGGACTGTGCAGCATGCAGATAGGTGGTTCAATGGTTTATTTTAAAGGTAGGAACCTGGTCTTTCATTTTACCCACTTGCGGTCATGTGGCCCCTCCCACCCAAAGGCCCCATGGCACTGCAGGTGTTTGGAAACTACAGCTCCCAACGACTAAAGCATGCTGGGAGTTGTAGTTTCCAAACATCTGGAGTGCCAAGGAATAAGGGTTTAGTTGCCTTTTAAATGGACAGAAGAATTCCCATACAGTAATAGCCCAATACAGTATATTAGTATACTGTTGGGATTTAGTCCCGACGCTGCTTCTGAGTTCTGAGTCACTAACCTTCCTGCTTCGGCTCGTGCTTGCGGCCGTGCGGCAAAGTCACGCTCGAATGTAGCTTGCGCAAAACCTGACAATTGCCCTCTATTGTTAAGGAAGTGTTTTAACAAGTTTTGGTGATAGTGCCATGTTCCCCAGACCATTTCCCAGGTGCCACAGCCATAATTATCGAATTTACGAGCCGTTCACAAATCATTAAATGTATCGTTTGCTAACTCTCGAAAGTATTGTTCGTTTTCGCTAACCCTCGACAGTATCATTCGATTTCGGTAACCCTCGAATTTATGGCTCTATTTTCGCTGACCCTTGAAAGTATCGTTTGGTAACCCTCTAATTGGCTGTAACCCTCTAATGTAGCTTGCGCAAAACCCTGACAATTGCCCGCTAGTGTTTATGAAGTGTTTTAACAAGTTTTGGTGATAGTGCCATGTTCCCCAGACCATTTTTCAGGTGCCAAAGCCATTTACAGTAAGTTACCATTGTTAGTTTAGCTGTAATAAACCCAGCCTTTTCAAACTATCACTCTCCCATTGACTTGAATGGTTCCATATTCGAACTTTCAAACTTTTACTGAAGGTTTTCTCGTACTTTAGAACTTTCCGGACTTTTGATAATTATCAAACGTTCGTTGACGCGGTTTGAGAATTATCGAATTTACGAGCCGATCGCTAAGGCCGTGCGCTGGCCAAAGTCACGTGGTGGGTGACACGTAAAGTGCGGTCAGATATTTACTGGTGGAGGAATCGTTTACTCGTCGTTGCGCAGCCCGGCCATCGCAGTAGAGAAGAGCCACATACTTTTTTGACTGCGATCATCATGCTTATTTAAGATGAGCGAAAGAAGAGCCAAGCCTGTGACTTTTTTGAAAGACTCACTTCATGTCTGTGGTGTCATGTCACATAGGTGTCCATTCTTTCTTTACTAACTGTAAGTAAACCACCGACCAGTCCTTTGGGGGGTGTCCTTCACCTGGGGTCTTATCATTCAGTTGCCCTATCATGTATATAGGGGAGATTATTAGGGTATGTGGTCATGGGTTGGTGCTGCTGGGAGATATTGGTGATGGCCTCTCCTGACGTCATAGGGAGGGGGGGGATTGGGGGTATAATGTGGGTCATGGGGGGTGCAGGTGCTGGTAGATCTTTATTGGGATGTGATCATCGGATCTCTCTATATGGGTCGGGGTTGGGATATAAAGGGTTCTGTGGGCGCTGCGGAGCTATTTGTGATGGTGCTCTGTTACATGGGAGGAACACAAGAGTGTTTGAGAAGGAGGATGTAATATTCTTTTTATATGAATTGACATTATGTTGCTGATTGACTGACGAGTAACCGCTCGTCTGAATTTATGGCTCTATTTTCGCTGGACCCTCGAAAGGATCGTTCAGTAACCCTCTCAATTGGCTAAATTGGCCTGAACCTCTAATGTACGCTTGCAACAAAACCCGACAATTGCCCCTAGTGTTTAAGGGATTGTTTTAAGCAAGTTTTTGTAGAGTGCCATGTTCCCCAGGCACCTTTCCGGTACCGACAGGCCATTTTTTTTTACAGTAAATCTTACCATTGTGTAGTTTAGCTGTAATCACCCAGCCTTTTCAAACTTCAAACTCTTCCATTGACTTAAATGGGTCATTAATTCGAACTTTCAACTTCTACTAAAGATTCTCGTACTTAAGACTTTCCGGACTTTCGAATAATTATCGAACGGTTCGTGTGATTATTTTGGTGGAGAATTAAATCGTATTTACAGCCGATTGCTAACCCGAATGGTCATTCACGCTAACCGTCCTCAAATTAGTATTCATTGTCGCTACCCTCAAAAGTATTGTTTCGATTTCGGTAACCTTGAATTTGTGGCTCTATTTTCGTTGACCCGCTAAAGTATCATTCGTATCCTCTAATTGGCCGTAACCCCTCGAATGTAAGCTTGCGCCACCTTACAATGCCCTCTATTGTTAAGGAAGTGTTTTTACACAAGTTTTGGTGATAGTGCCATGTTCCCCAGACATTTCCCATGTGCCACATCCATTTACAGTTAGTTCCCATTGTTAGTTTAGCTGTAATAAACCCAGCTTTATCAAACTTTAATGAAGGATAATCTTGGACTTTCCGAACACTCCGGACTTTCGAGTAATTAACTGAACGTATCGTTGGCCGCCGGTTGAAGATTATCGAATTTTAACAAGCCGATCTCTAACCATTGAATGTGTTCCATTTGCTAACTCTCGAAAGTAATTGTGCGTTTTCGTTAACCCTCAAAAGTATCGTTCGATTTCGGTAACCCTCGAATTTATGATGGCTCTATTTTCGCTGACCCTCCGAAAGTTAATCATTCGTTATCCTCTAATTGGCCGTAACCCCTCTAATGTAGCTTGCGCACAACCCGACCATTTGCTTGCCTTAGTGGTTGCGAAGAACCTGACAATTTGGGCCGCTAGTGTTTTAGAGTAGTTTTAAACAAGTTTTATGGGTGATAGTGCCATGGTTCCACCAAACCATTTCCTCCGGTGCCACAGCCATATACAGTACGTTACCCTGTTTATTTAGAAGTTGTAAAAAACCGTAGACTTTTCAAACTAATCACTCTCCCATTGATGAAGGGTCCAAATTTGAAGTTTTCAAACTTACTGAAGGATTTTCGTACTTTAGAACTTTCCCTCCCGGACTTTCGATAACTATCGAACGTTCGTTTATGCGGTTTTCGAGAATTTATCGAATTTTAACGAGCCGATCGCTAACCCTTTAATTGTGTCATTCTCTAACTCTCAAAGTCTTGTTCATTTTTCGCTAACTCCTCAAAGTATTGTTTCGGAGTTTCGGTAACCCTTGAATTTAGGGCTCTATTTTTCGCTGACCCTGGGAAAGAGTATCGTTCGGAAAACCCTCTAAAGTTGCCTAGCCCTATAAACGTAGCTTGCGCAAAACCTACCCCCGACAATTGCTTGCTACTGTGTGCGCCAAACCCCGACAATTGCCCCCTGTGTTTTAAGGAGTGCTTTAACAAGTTTGGTGATAGTGCCATGTTTCTCAACGCATTTTCCAGGTTCCACAGCCATTTACAGTAATTACTACCATTGTTCGTTTAGCTGTAATGAAACCCCGCCTTTTCAACTATCCACTCTCCCATTGACTTGAACGGTCCCAAATTCGAACTTTCAAACTTTTACTGACGGATTTCTCAGACTTCGAACTTTCTGTACTTTTCGATATTAACACGTTCGTTGACGGCGGTTTAAGATTACCGAATTTAAAAGAAGCGACTCTAACCCTTGAATGTGTCAGTCGCTAACTCCGAAAGTATTGTTCGTTTTCGCTAACCCTCAAAAGTATCATTCGATTCGGTAACCCGACTGAATTACTGGCTCTTTTTCCGCGGACCTTGAAAGTATCATTTGGTAACCGCCGAATTGGCCGTTACCCTCTAATGTAGCTTGCGCAAAACCCAACAATTGCTTGCTAGTGTTGGCGCAAAACCCGACAATTGCCCGCTAGTGTTTAGGAAGCGTTTTAACAAGTTTTGGTGATAGTGCCATGTTCCCCAGACCATTTCCCAGGTGCCACAGCCATTTACAGTAAGTTACCATTGTTAGTTTAGCTGTAATAAACCCAGCCTTTTCAAACTATCACTCTCCCATTGACTTGAATGGGTCCAAATTCGAACTTTCAAACTTTTACTGAAGGATTTCTCGGACTTTCGAACTTTCCACAATTATTGAACGTTCGTTGACACGGTTTTCGAGAATTATCGAATTTACGAGCCGATCTCTAACCCTTAAACGTGTCATTTGCTAACTCTCGAAAGTATTGTTCATTTTCGGTAACCCTCGAATTTATGGCTCTATTTTCGCTGACCCACGAAAGTATCGTTTAATAACCCTCTAATTGGCCGTAACCCTCTAATGTAGCTTGCGCAAAACCCGACAATTGCTTGCTAGTGTTGCACAAAACCTGACAATTGCCCGGCCGTGCGTGCCTAAAAGTCACGTGGTGGGTGACCGAAGGCCAGATATCTGGTGGAGCGACTTATACTGTCGTTGCGCAGCCAGGCCAGCGCATAATAGAGCTCAGCATACTTTTGTGGACTGCGATCCAGCAGAGTATTTAAGTGAGCGAAAGAAGAGCCAGCCTGTACTTTGAAGCCTCACTTCATCGTCTGTGGTGTCAGTCACTAGGTGTCCTTCTTTCTTTACTATGAATTAAACCACCCCAGTCTTGGGGGGTGCCTCTCCCTGGGTCTTATCATTCAAGTGCCCTATATGTATTGGGGAGATTATTAGGGTATGTGGTCATGGTGGTCTGCTGGGAATATTGGGTTATGGTGTCCTGACTATAGGTAAGGGGGGGGATTGGGGGTTAACTGTGGGTCATGGGGGTTCAGGTGCTGGTAGTTTTATTGTGTGATCATGCGGATCTCTCTATAGGGTCGGGGTAGGGATATAAGGGTCTGGGCTGTGAATGGTGCGGTTGTGATGGTGCTCTGTACAGGGAGGGAACACAAGAGGTTTGTAAAGGATGGATGTAATATTCTTTTTATATGAATTACTTATGTTGCTGATTGCTGACGAGTAACCCTCGTCGAATTTAGGCTCTATTTTCGCTGACCCTCTCGAAAGATCGTTCCGTAACCCTCTAATTGGATTGGCCTGAACCTCTCAATGTCGCTTGCAACAAAACCCGACACATTGCCCCTAGTGTTTAAGGGATAGTGTTTTAACAAGTTTTTGTGATGTGCCATGTTCCCCAGACCTTTCCGGTGCCACAGCCATTTTTACGTAATTTACCCATTGTGTAGTTTTAGGCTGTAATACCCGCCTTTTCACTTCAAACCTCCCCATTGTACTTAATATGGTTCCTTAATTGACACTTTCACAACTTCTACTAAAGCTTCTCGTACTGTAAGACTTTCCGCCTGACTTTCGATAATTATCGAACGTTTCGGCTGTGATTGTTTGTGCGAGAATTATCGTATTAACGAGCCGATTGCTAACCCTTGAATGGTCATTCACGCTACGTCTCAAAATATTATTATGTTTTTCCCCGCTAAACCCTCAAAACGTATTGTTTCGATTTCGGTAACCTTGAATTTGTAGGCTCTATTTCTCGTTGACCCCTCGAAGATCATCTCTTCCCTCTAATTGGCCGTAACCCCTCGAATGTAAGCTTGCGCAAACCTACAATGCCCTCCTATTGTTAAGAAGCGTTCTTTACACAAGTTTTGGTGATAGTGCCATGTTTCCCCAGACCATTCCCATGTGTCCACATCCATTTACAGTAGTACCATTGTTAGTTTGAGGACTGTAATAAACCCAGCTTTCAACTTTAATGAAGATATCTTGGACTTTCGAACCTTCCGGACTTTCGAGTAATTAACGAGACGTTCGTTGCCGCGGTTGTAGAATTATCGAATATTAACCAAGCCGATCTCTAACCATTAATTGTCTTTGCTACTCCTCGAACGTAATTGTCGTTTTCGTTAACCCTCAAAAGTATCGTTCGATTTCGGTAAACCCTCGAATTTATGATGCTCTATTTTCCTGACCCTTGAAGTTAATCATTCGTTTCCTCTAATTGGCCGTAACCCCTCTAATGTAGCTTGCGCAAAACCCGACCATTTGCTTGCTGGGTTGCGCAAGAAACCTGACAATTGGCCGCTAGTGTTTTAGGTGTTGTTAACAAGTTTTATGGTGATAGTGCCATTTCCACCAGACCATTTCCTCCGGTGCCACACGCCATATACGTACAGTTACCGTTTTAGTTTATAGTTGTAAAAAACCGTAGACTTTCAAACTATCACTCTCCATGATTGAGGGTCCAAATTTTGAACGTTTTCAACTTTACTGAGGATTTTCGTACTTAGAACTTTCCCTCCGGACTTTCGATCTTTCGAACTTCGTTGATGCGTTTTCGAGATTATCGAATTTTAACGAGCCGATCGCATAACCCTTCGAATTGTGGCATTCTCCTAACTCTCAAAGTTTGTTCTTTTTCGCTAACTCCTCACAAGTAGTTTCGATTTCGGTAACCCTTGAATTAGGCTCTATTTTCGCTGACCCTGAAAGAGTATCGTTCGGAAAACCCCTCTAAATTGGCCATAGCCCTCTAAACGTAGACTTGTCGCAACCACACCCCGGCACATTGCTTGCTACTGGTGCGCAAACACCCGACAATGCCCCGCTGTGTTTAAGAGTGCTTTTTAACAAGTTTTGGTGATCGTGCCATGTTTCTCATACGCATTTTCCAAGGTTCCACAGCCATTACAGTAAGTTACACCATTGTTGTTTAGCTGTAATGAACCCCGCCTTTATCAAACATCCCTCCCATTGACTTGAGGTCCCAAATTCGAACTTTCAAACTTTACTGACGGATTTCTCAGACTTCGAACTTTCTGTACTTTTCGATATTAACACGTCCGTTGACGGCGGTTTATTAGATTATCCAATTTTAAACAAGCGACTCTAACCCTTGAATGTGTCAGTCGCTAAACTCTCGAAAGTATTGCGCTTTTCGCTACCCTCAAAAGTACATCTCGATTGGTAACCCACGAATTTAGGCTCTTTTTCGCTGACCTTGAATATCATTTGGTAACCGCCTCGAATTGGCCGTTCACCCCCCTAATGTAGCTTGCGCAAAACCCAAACCAATTGCTTGCTATGTTGGCCGCAAAAACCCGACATGCCCGCTAGTGTTGTAGGAAGCGTTTTAAACAAGTCTTTTGGTGATAGTGCCATGTTCCCACCGACCATTTCCCAGTTTCCACAGCCATTTACACGTAAGTTACCATTGTTAGTTTATAGTCTGAATAACCCCAGCCTTTTCAACTATCACACTCTCTCCACCATTGACTTGAATGGGTCCAATTCGAACCTTTCAAACTTTTACTGAGGAGTTCTTCCGGACAGTTTTCGAACTTTCCCCACAAATTATTGAACGGTCGTTGACACGGTTTTTCGAGAAGTTATCGATTACGAACGGCCGTCTCTAAACCCTTAACGTGTTCATTTGCTAACTCTCGAAAGTATTGTTTCATTTTCGGTAACCCCTCGAATGTATTGCTCTATTTTCGCTGACCCACGAAATGTAATCGTTTATAAACTCAACACAAACTACTAATTGGGCGTAACCCCCTAAGTGGCTGGCGCAAACCCCGACCAATTCTGTGCTATTGGTGCGCCAAAACCTGACACATTGCCCGCTAGTGTTTAGGAAGTGTTTTAAACAAGTTTGTGGATAGTGGCCTAGTTCTCCCCAGACCATTTCCCAGGTGCACAGCCATTTCATTAGTCACCATTGTAGTTTATGTGACTGGAATGGCTCTAATTCGAACTTTTCAAACTTCTACATACCGGATTTTTTGGACTTTCCATAATTATCGAGACCGTTCGTTGCTCGGTTTTGATACTTAAATCCGATAATTATCGAATTTACTAGCCGTTCACAAATGATTAAATGTATCATTTGCTAACTCTCTAAAGTATTGTTTGTTTTCGCTAACCCTTGAAAGTATCGTTCGATTTCGGTAACCCTCGAATTTATGGCTCTATTTTCGCTGACCCTCGAAAGCATCGTTTGGTAACCCTCTAATTGGCCGTAACCCTCTAATGTAGCTTGCGCAAAACTAGACAATTGCTTACTAGTGTTGCTCAAAACCCGACAATTGCCCGCTAGTGTTTAGGAAGGGTTTTAACAAGTTTTGGTGATAGTGCCATGTTCCCCAGACCATTTCCAGAGTGCCACAGCCATTTACAGTAAATTACCATTGTTAATTTAGCTGTAATAAACCCAGCCTTTTCAAACTATCACTCTCCCATTGACATGAATGGCTCCAAATTCGAACTTTCAAACTTTTACTGAAGGATTTCTCGGACTTTCGATAATTATTGAACGTTCGTTGATGCGGCTTTCGAGAAATGTTGAATTTACGAGCCGATCTCCAACCCTTGAATGTGTCATTCGCTAACCCTCAAAAGTATCGTTCGATTTCGGTAACCCTCGAATT